>JADLZK010013188.1:0-30066 GCA_015847255.1 Hyparrhenia diplandra | reverse complement strand
AAATTGTCCATCTTGCTTCGCCATGGGGAGGAGCACGCGGCTTATGGAGTGCTTTATTCGCCAGAGCGCGAGGCACTTGCCGGATTCCTCGAAAAGCGCCCGGCCGGTTCGCGCCGGAGTAGAGCGCCCGTGTGCAATCACATCTCCATCGAGCCCTCATGGCGTTTCCGCCTTCGTTTCCACTTTCGCCTTTGCGCGCATGTCTGAGCTCCAGCAGCGGGTACTACCCGCGTTCTTGAATCTTTGGCATTTGTGGCTCGACCACAACTGAGATGATCATACGCGGCGATACCCGGTAGAAGGGAGGCGTGCATCGCCACGCGGCAAGCCCATCATCACGGCCGTACTTCAAGGCGGGCATGTGGCCAGAACCTCCAAATTACCGGGCCCACACTTTGTCATTGTCCCAAAGACCTCGACAACTGTGCGAGATGCCCAATAACAAGAAGCTGTATCGATTGTCATCGGAACCCGATTACACCACTCTCATACGGGATCAACAAAGAGTAGCTACAACATTACAACATTTGTTACAAAAATACGGTCAGTGCGGAAGAATAATAACATTAATTTTACAATTGTGAGTAAGTTACATTTAAGTAAACTTAACTTAATTTGTGGAAGATGAGTTTAACTATAGGAGACATCCAAGTCATGTCGAGCCCCAAGAGCACAACCTTAGTTAGCAAAGCAAGAGTCGGCACACAACAAGGGTTAACAAACCACAGTACACAATGTACTCATAAGACTTACCGACAAAAGAAAAGACTCCATGGATATCTTTGGCTTAAGGGAAGTAAAGCTAGAAAAGGGAAGTTTGCGAGAAAAGCTTACTACAAGTGGATCCTTACTTTCAATATCTTTAGCATAAATTTTATTGGAGCATAAATAAAGCTAGATTTGCACTGTTCTATCTCAAACACTTTTTAAATCGACACATCTCAACTTATCTCGGCATCTCTTTTTCTTTCATAACCAAGAGTAACCTTGTTTCTTCAATTACTACGATGAAAGGGACGAAGAAACGGGTCTCCATATCCGAAACAACGGCGATTCGCGAATCGATTCAAAACCCGGTTGGGGATCCCTAACCACCACGACATATGTAGTACCCAAACTTGCATATATCAACCTTTTCTCGAGATTTGTCCAAAAGCGGGAACGAGGCCTGCGCCACCCACCGAATACCGTACACCTCCAATCCGGGACTTTAACCCCACGAGGGTAACATGTACTCCGCCATCTCTCCACTCCCGGTCGCGTGGTTGCCATTCCCGATTTGGCTCCACCCAGATCCTGCCAGGAGTATGTGGCTAGTTAAGGGTCGGCCGATCAGGGGTGACAACGAGTACCGTGCCTTTGCGAGAAGGCCTCAGGCGTACTAGCGTTCAAAAAGTCCCGAACTTAACAATCAAACAACGGACGGTCCTTAAGCGACCAACCGCGGGACAAGCACGGCTAGGTATCCCGCCCGGCTTTCAACCTACGTCCCCGTCCGATCTCAAATTCACTACTACCATATTTATCCTCATGAACCACCATCGGGGTGTTCTCTTTTTCCAAAGCCGGGAGGAACAAAGATAAAACCTATATCTCGCGAATGATGAAACCATCACTTTCGACTTCTACCGAAGTCTAGGCATTACTAAGCATAAAAGATCGACCTACATATACTAGTGGGATAAATTGAATAATCAGATCAAGGTAATCATGCAACAACGGTATCAACCAACTCCTACTAACTTAATGCACATTACACTAGACTTAAGGTGATTAAAGTATTTATAAACAGAGAAGGGTTTATGCTCCGGGGCTTGCCTGTTTTGCGAGGAAAGTTAGACTCAAAACTGGATCACCGAAATTAATCTTGACACCAACACCTCGGGTGGATGCACCTTCTCCAAAGCTTGATCATCGTGAACCATATCACTCTCTCGTTTTACTACACGTAAATGATGATGCATGCTTTAGCATGATGAAGTATAAACATGATGCTCGGTGAATGCATGAAATGATAAACATCTTGAGTACAACTTTCCTTCACGATAAAGTTGCAACCCAACAAAACCAACTTGTTGAACTACTCAAAGATATCATCACCATTGCCTAAGGAGTTCTCAAGGACCACTTGATTGTGATATGATCCAAGATTCACAAAACAACCCAAAGTCACACAAAAACCTAATCTATTTAACACTAAACAATTTTAAACCGCATAAAAAATAATAGGGCTTAAGATAGAAAATAATTTAAACATGTCAAAACGACTCCAAACTTTTTATACAAGTAGGACACATCATAAAAACAGTACCAAATAAATTTTCATGATTTTTGAATAAATATTTTATTTTCTAAAATTCATGGAAGATGCATTTTCAATTAAAGATTGTAATTTTAAATCATGCAAGAACTACTCAAAATCAAAAGTTTCATAATTTTAATAAATACTAGACATCATGAAAAGGCTATACAAAAATTTTCAGAATTTATAAGCAAGCATTTGAATTTATATGAAAATCACAAAATCAGCCACTATTCATAGCTCGAGAAAAATAAATAAAACTCATTTAAAACGAAACCCGCCGGGGCCCAAAGTGGCCCGACTTCGCCTTCATTCTGGCAGGCGGCCAGCCGACCAAACAGGCGGCCCACGGCCAGGAGCGGGGCTCCCGACCTGACGGTGGCGGTGGCCCGGCGGCCGACCCTCGCCCGGCGGCGGCGCTCTCTCCACACAGGACTCCTCCCTACGACTCCCTCTCCTCCCTCGCATCACGACCCCACTTTTCCCTTCTCTCGAGCACGGAAACTCCATAGCCGGGTGGCCATGGCGGCAGGTGTGTGCACCGCAACGGCAACGCGGCTCACCGGAGCCATCCCCGGCAAAGATGAGCATACCACTCTCTCCAACACACCTAGGCGAATCTATTCCCGGCAATCGAGCCAAACGCCGCCCTAGCGGACACACTGCTCGCTGGGCGGCGGCGGCCACCGCGGAACTTCGCCGGCGACGGCGTTCCGGCGGTTGCGGTCGCGTGAAACGAAAACGCGGACGGTATGGGCATGACTGAAGCTCACCATGAAGACAATGCTCGCGCTTACGCGGACGGAGATAGGGGCGGAGGTAGTCCGACGGCGGAGCGGCTATAGCGGCGGCGCTGACCGCGGTGGCAAAGTCGGCGTTCGGGTGTGTCTGCGGGCTGCTGCTGCGCGGCGAGCGAGTCGCTCACGACCACTACCTCAAAGGCGATCTCAACGCGCAAGGTGGCGTAGCGAATGGCTCACCCCGTGTCGGCCCGTCGACTATGGGCGGATCACGGCGGCGCTTTGTCGGCCCCGGGGAAGACGGCGGTGCGGGGCGATTCCCGACGCAATCGGCGCGAGTGGTGCAAAAGGAGCGCAAGAGCACTGCGAACTTGTTGGCAAGATGGTACGTGCGGAGCTTGGCGAAGAGGGCGTATGAGTCGGGTGGCGGAGGTGACCGGCGGCGATAATGGAAGGAAGAAAGGGAGATGACTTTACCTCGTCGTTGGCTTAAAAGTATAGAGAGATCGGGTGGTAGCTAGCAGCTTCGCGACAACGTCCAGGTGGCGGTGGCCGCGGAGGACGACCGAAGCGTCGAGGCGGCCACGGCGGCCGAGGCGGCGACAGTGTCGGCATGGGCGTCCATCTTGGACACCGTAGCACCCAAACCCTAACATTTCTGAATTTTGTCAAATTCTCCTCAAATTTGAACTGATCTTCAAAAACTCCAAAAAGTGACTTAGCCTAATTTTTCAAGATCTACAATTTTCACAATTGGAAGATTTTCAAATTCGGCCTCTAAATAGGACTTTTTGAAATGCAGTTCAAAATTTTGAAATTTGAATTCAAAATTACTTTTAAAATCATGTAACAACTTGAAAAACTTTGTACATGACTTTTTGCTCATCTCAACAAGATCTACAAACTAATTTTTGAAAGTTTTTGCAAATTTTGCTTAGATTTTGAAATAGGGTTTTTAAATCAAAAGGGGACAAAACCCTAATTTTTGTATTTTCAAAATTACTCAAAATTTTTGAACTAAACTTTGAAAACTCAAAATACCAACTTTGTTCAACTTTAAAAACTCTACAAATTTGCTTTAATAACCATACCCAAATTCTTTATAAATTTTAAAAATAAAGAAAAGGGGATAAAAGAAAGAATGGAATTTAGGGTTTTCGGAGTTCAATTCAAACTTGAATTTGATTCAAATTTCAGATTCCCAACCTATACTATCCAACCCTCACTCAACAACACACTTAAGATCAAAAACACAAAATAAACTTAATTTTATCCAAACCATGACTTAAGCGGTAAGTAACACCGGGGTGTTACTGACCTTTCCCCTATCGAATCTCGTCCCCAGATTCGAGCGAGAACGAGAAGGGAAGAGAACGATTAGCATACACAGTCTACAAGCACACTCAAAAGAGAATACATGACTTTGAAAACTAAATCACTCAGATCTAGAACAACACAACTAAGAGCAGGGACGAACAACTAAACGCCTAATCAAACAGCCTCGATAAGCGAGGGCAATGAAGGAACAACAGGATAATGATTATCCAGAACATGGCAAAAGACCAACAGATCCAGAAACAGGACTGTGAACACTCGATCATTGCAAGCGCTAAGATGAAAAGCATCCCGAGAACAAAAACTTCAACGAACGCCATATCGGGTAACTCTATGTCCATCCGCTCCTTCCTTCCCGCTTGGTGGCTTTTCAATCTTCCTCACGACGAGATCCGGTGGAGAGAAACAACTCACGAGCTCTATTCTGATCTGGAGATGGGAAGGGAAAAAGGGCGTGTAGGAAATTTTATAGCTAGGTGAGCAGAGATGGGGCACAACTCGTCGGAAAGTAGGCCGAGTGGAAGAGCATCACCGGCGGTGCTGGACAAGATTGGCCATGGCACGCTTCTACTGCGCGAACCAAGGTGGAGAAAAAGGGAGAGGATGAGAGGAGTGGATTCACCGGCAAGGAGGCGTGCGAGGCCGTTCTAAAAGGCGAGAAGAAGGGGGGTCCTGGTACGAGGATTTAGGCGAAAGGCCGAGAGCCGGCAACGCAGTACGATAAAGGAGGGACGCCGCCGCTGCGAAGACGGCGAGTGTGGCACAACACCGCAGCCACTCACGAGACGGGGCACGCAGCGAGACAACAACACGACGCAAACGGAAGAGGGACCAGGATGCTCACGGCGCTCAACAAACACGTGGCGGCAAAGAAGATGCCACAATGATCCCTGACCTTCGAAATGGTTAAACGAGTCTCTTATCTACCACTTCTTGTAGTCCGTTAATGTTGATGTCGGTGACTTGCTCTTCAAGGATCACCTTTTCTTGTAACTTTTCGAAGGAGCTCACAAAACAAGCGATCCGATATACGAGTCCTCGGATAGAGTACAAACAACACCCAACATTGATAAAATTCATTCATGAAACTAACTTATTAAACATCTAATAATTTCACAAGAATTTACCAAGCTCTCTATCACAATCAAAAACAAAAACCTCATTTCATAAAACATATGAAACACCTCATGTGCACTATATATAAACACTAAAATCAACATATGCAATGCAATGATATCTACTTATAATGCAAAGAAGATGATCATGAATAACGGAATATGAAGATCTTTCCCCTTAACAATCTAATTATAAGATTTCAAGGTGACAAATCCCGTGGGACAAATAACGAGGCAAGAAAATATGGCAAGCATATAAACTTGCAAGAAGTTTTTTTGAAACAAAACAAATTAATATCTTTATTGCGGTCGGAATCAAGAGATGGTTGCAATCAAGATGGTTTTTCGAAAATTTCAAAAGAATTATGGATGTGAATTTCGTTTTTACAAGGAAAGAGAAAAGTACATTAATTGTGGACTATAGTGAATCATGACCATAGACCCCGACATAGCGGCCTAAGGCGGTAATTTCTTATGGTCGCGATCCATAGGAGACCCCGTGTTTCGGCGCTTTTCACGGTCACGGATCATGGTTCCACTATAGGACACAACTATTGTAACTCTCAACCAACACATGTCGACTATCAATAGGAAGGATTGACATGTGCCGAAGCTGAAAAATTAAAACTTGACACATGCATGAATTAAGAAATCAAAGAATAGTCTGAAGCTTTTAAATAGAGTTGGCATGGCAAGGTGCAAGCTCCCAAAGATTAGGAACTTATGAAGCAAAGATTATCATTTGAAAGTCCATTATCCAAAAACTTGGTATAGGACGAAATTCGGGACAAACAACTATAAAGAAAAATAGTTGTTTGAAGGGAAGGAGGAAAAAATCAACATTTTATGGATGATATGAGGCATGCTCGTCCTATACGTCTTCACAACGTTAGGAGTACTCTGTCTTCATCATGTTAGCAGGATATAGGGCTTTACATTATATACTATCATCTCTGCACCAACGAATTGTTAAAAAACACTTAACAGAACATTGTCGGCGAAATTGACTCCCCAGTTGTTCTTCAAAAGATGACATGAAGCTTCTTGAAATCTTTTACTTGACTCGTCGGAAAAATCTTCATGAAAGCTTCCAGCAAGCATAAGGAAAGAAAGAATATTATTTTTAAGTTGTTACTTTCAAAAACTTTTAGATTACAAAATTATTTTGAAGTTTTCAAAAGTAATATTATAGCTGGTCCTAAGTATGAGCTCTGATACCATTCTGTGACAGAACCTCCTAATTACCGGGCCCACCTGCACCTGTCATTGTCCCAAAGACCTCTGACAACTGTGCAGATGCACCCAATAACTTAAGAAGCCTGTCGGTGTCATCGGAACCCCGATTACACCACTCTCATACCAGGATCAACAAAGGAGTAGCTACAACATTACAACATTTGTTACAAAAATACAGATCAGAGTGCGGAAGAATAATAACATTAATTTTACAATTGTGAGTAAGTTACATTGAAGTAAACTTAACTTAATTTGTGGAAGATGAGTTTAACTATAGGAGACATCCAAGTCATGTCGAGCCCACCGACACAACCTTAGTTAGCAGCAAGAGTCAGCACCTGCAATAAGGGTTAACAAACCCTGAGTACACAATGTACT
Source organism: Hyparrhenia diplandra (assembly GCA_015847255.1). Taxonomy (NCBI): domain Eukaryota; kingdom Viridiplantae; phylum Streptophyta; class Magnoliopsida; order Poales; family Poaceae; genus Hyparrhenia; species Hyparrhenia diplandra. Next base: position 22,960 of record JADLZK010013188.1, on the reverse strand, counting down.
CCGCAAGACTTACCCGACAAAAAGAAAAGACTCCATGGATATGCTGGCTTAAGGGAAGTAAAGCTAGAAAAGGGAAGTTTGCAGAAAAGCTTACTACAAGTGGATCCTTACTTTCAATATCTTTAGCATAAATTTTATTGGAGCATAAATAAAGCTAGATTTGCACCTGTTCTATCTCAAACACTTTTTAAACGACACATCTCAACTTATCTCAAAGATCTCTTTCTCTTTCATAACCAAGAGTAACCTTGTTTCTTCAATTACTACGATGAAAGGACAGAAGAACGGGTCTCCATATCCGAGAAGCAACGGCGATTCGCGAATCGATTCAAAACCCAGCTGGGGATCCCTAACCACACGACATATGTAGTACCCAAACTTGCATATATCAACCTTTTCTCAGATTTGTCCAAAACGGGAACGAGGCCTGCGCCACCCGAGAATACCGTACACCTCCAATCCGGGACTTTAACCCACGAGGGTAACATGTACTCCCGCCATCTCTCCACTCCCAGTGCGTGGTTGCCATTCCCGATTTGGCTCCACCGAGATCCGGCTTACCGGAGTATGTGGCTAGTTAGGGTCGACCGATGCGGGGTGACAACCAGAGGCGGCCGTGCCTTTGCCGGAAAGGCCTCGGCGTACTTTTATGTTCAAAAAGTCCCGAACTTAACAATCCAAACAACGGACGGTCCTTAAACGACCAACACGGGACAAGCACAGCTAGGTATCCCGCCGGCTTTCAACCTACGTCCCGTCCGATCTCAAATTCACTACTACCATATTTATCCTCATGAACCACCATCAGGGTGTTCTCTTTTTCAAAGCCGGAGGAACAAAGATAAAACCTATATCTCGCGAATGATGAAACCATCACTTTCGACTTCTACCGAAGTCTAGGCATTACTAAGCATAAAAGATCGACCTACATATACTAGTGGGATAAATTCGGAATAATCGTAGATCAAGGTAATCATGCAACAACGGTATCAACCAACTCCTACTAACTTAATGCACATTACACTAGACTTAAGGTGATTAAAGTATTTATAAACAGAGAAGGGTTTATGCTCCGGGGCTTGCCTGTTTTGCAGGGAAAGTTAGACTCCAAAACTGGATCACCGAAATTAATCTTGACACCAACACCTCGGGTGGATGCACCTTCTCCAAAGCTTGATCATCGTGAACCATATCACTCTCTCGTTTACTACACGTAAATGATGATGCATGCTTTAGCATGATGAAGTATAAACATGATGCTCGGTGAATGCATGAAATGATAAACATCTTGAGTACAACTTTCCTTCACGATAAAGTTACAACCCAACAAAACCAACTTGTTGAACTACTCTGAAGATATCATCACCATTGCCTAAGGAGTTCTCAAGGACCACTTGATTGTGATATGATCCAAGATTCACAAAACAACCCAAAAGTCACACAAAAACCTAATCTATTTAACACTAAACAATTTTAAACCGCATAAAAAAATAATAGGGCTTAAGATAGAAAATAATTTAAACATGTCAAAACGACTCCAAACTTTTTATACAAGTAGGACACATCATAAAACAGTACCAAATAAATTTTCATGATTTTTGAATAAATATTTTATTTTCTAAAATTCATGGAAGATGCATTTTTCAATTAAAGATTGTAATTTTAAATCATGCAAGAACTACTCAAAATCAAAGTTTCATAATTTTAATAAATACTAGACATCATGAAAAGGCTATACAAAAATTTTCAGAATTTATAAGCAAGCATTTGAATTTATATGAAAATCACAAAATCAGCCACTATTCATAGCTCGAGAAAAATAAATAAAACTCATTTAAAACGAAACCCGCCGGGCCCAAAGTGGCCCGACTCGCCCATTACCCGAGCAGGCCGGCCCAGCGACCAAAACAGGTCGGCCCACGGCCAGAGCGAGGGTTCTCCGGACGCCGACCGGCGGTGGGCGGCCCGACCGGCGCTCCCTCACCCGGGCGAGCTCTCCGACCACGCAGGACTCCTCCCCTACGACTCCCCTCTCCTCCCCGCATCACCCGACCCCACTTTTCCCTTCTCTCGAGCACGGAAACTCCATAGCCGGCGGCCATGGCGGCAGCGGCGGCGGCACGGCAACGGCAACGGCTCACCGAGCCATCCCCGGCAAAGATGAGCATACCACTCTCTCCAACACACCTAGGCGAATCTATTCCCCGCCTTAATCGAGCCAAAACGCCGCCCTAGCGGACACACTATCGCACGCGGCGGCGCGGCCACCGCGGAACTCAAGCCGGCGACGGCGTTCCGGCGGTTGCGGTCAGGAGGAACGAAAACGGACGGTATGGGCATGACTAGAAGCTCACCATGAAGACAATGCTCGCGCTACTACCGGACGGGAGATAGGGCGGAGGTAGTCCGACGGCGGGAGCGCTATGGCGGCGGCGGACACGGTGGCAAAGTCGGCGTTCCGGTGTGTCCGGGCCTCTGCTGCGAACGGCGAGTCGCTCACGACCACTACCTCAAAGCGATCTCAACGCGCCAAGGTGGCGTGCTTAATGGCTCACCGTGTCGGCTCGTCGACTATGGACGGATCACGGCGGCGCTTTGTCGACCGCGGGGAAGACAGCGGCGGTGCGGGCGATTCTCGCGACGAATCGAGGCGCGAGTGGGTGCAAAAGGAGCGCAAGAGCACTGCGAACTTGTTGGCAAGATGGTACGTGCGGAGCTTGAGCGAAGAGGGCGTATGAGCTCGGCGGCGGAGGTGACCGGCGGCGATGTCGGAAGGAAGAAAAGGAGATGACGACGGTCGTCGTTGGCTTAAAAAGTATAGAGAGAGATCGAGGTGGTAGCTAGCAGCTTCGCGACAACGTCCAGGTGGCCGGTGACGCGCGAGGACGACCGAAGCGTCGAGGCGGCCACGGCGACGACGACGACAGTGGTCGGCATGGGCGTCCATGCCGACACTAATCGTAGCACCCAAACCCTAACATTTCTGAATTTTGTCAAATTCTCCTCAAATTTGAACTGATCTTCAAAAACTCCAAAAGTGACTTAGCCTAATTTTTCAAGATCTACAATTTTCACAATTGGAAGATTTTCAAATTCGGCCTCTAAATAGGACTTTTGAAATGCAGTTCAAAATTTTGAAATTTGAATTCAAAATTACTTTTAAAATCATGTAACAACTTGAAAAACTTTGTACATGACTTTTGCTCATCTCAACAAGATCTACAAACTAATTTTTTGAAAGTTTTTGCAAATTTTGCTTAGATTTTGAAATAGGGTTTTTAAATCAAAAGGGGACAAAACCCTAATTTTTGTATTTTCAAAATTACTCAAAATTTTTTGAACTAAACTTTGAAAACTCAAAATACCAACTTTGTTCAACTTTAAAAAACTCTACAAATTTGCTTTTAATAACCATACCCAAATTCTTTATAAATTTTAAAAATAAAGAAAAGGGGATAAAAAAAAGAATGGAATTTAGGGTTTTCGGAGTTCAATTCAAACTTGAATTTGATTCAAATTTCAGATTCCCAACCTATACTATCCAACCCTCACTCAACAACACACTTAAGATCAAAAACACAAAATAAACTTAATTTTATCCAAACCATGACTTAACCGGTAAGTAACACCTGGGGTGTTTCTGACCTTTCCCCTAACGAGAATCTCGTCCCGAGATTGAACGAGAACGAAGAAGGAAGAGAATGATTAGCATACACAGATCTACAAGCACACTCAAAGAGAATACATGACTTTGAAAACTAAATCACTCAGATCTAGAACAACACAACTAAGAGCGGGGGGCGAACAACTAAACGCCTAATCAAAATTTCGATAAGCGAGGGCAATGAAGGAACAACAGGATAATGATTATCGAGAACATGGCAAAGACCAACAGATCCGAAAACAGGACTGTGAACACTCGATCATTGCAAGCGCTAAGATGAAAAGCATCCCGAGAACAAAACTTCAACGAACGCCATATCGGGTAACTCTATGTCCATCCGCTCCTTCCTTCCGGCTTGGTGGCTTTTCAATCTTCCTCACGACGAGATCCGGTGGAGAGAAACAACTCACGAGCTCTCTATTCTGATGCGGAGATGGGAAGGGAAAAAGGGCGTGTAGGAAATTTTATAGCTAGGTGAGCGAGAGATGGGGCACAACTTCGTCGGAAAAGTAGGCCGAGTGGAAGAGCATCACCGGCGGTCTTCGACAAGATTGGCCATGGCACGCGCTTCTATGCCGCGCGAACCAAGGTGGAGAAAAAGGGAGAGGATGAGAGGAGTGGATTCACCGGCAAGGAGGCGTCGCGAGAGGCCGTTCTAAAAGGCGAGAAGAAGGGGGGGTCCGCACGAGGACGAGGCGAAGCGTCGAGAGCCGACACGAGTACAGGATAAAGGAGGGGCGCCGCGGCGAAGACGGCGAAAGTGTGGCACAACACCGCAGCCACTCACGAGACGGCACAGCCCGAGACCGCAACACGACGCAAAACGGAAGAGGGACCGTGATGCTCACGGCGCTCAACAAACACGTGGCGGCAGCAAAGATGCCACAATGATCCCCGACCTTCAGAAATGGTTAAACGAGCCTCTTATCTACCACTTCTTGTAGTCCGTTAATGTTGATGTCGGTGACTTGCTCTTCAAGGATCACCTTTTCTTGTAACTTTCGGAAGGAGCTCACAAAACAACTGATCCGATATACGAGTCCTCGGATAGAGTACAAACAACACCCAACATTGATAAAATTCATTCATGAAACTAACTTATTAAACATCTAATAATTTCACAAGAATTTACCAAGCTCTCTATCACAATCAAAAACAAAAACCTCATTTCATAAAACATATGAAACACCTCATGTGCACTATATATAAACACTAAAATCAACATATGCAATGCAATGATATCTACTTATAATGCAGCAAGATGATCATGAATAAGCGAATATGAAGATCTTTCCCCCTTAACAAAATCTAATTATAAGATTTCAAGGTGACAAATCCCGTGGGACAAATAACGGGCAAGAAAATATGGCAAGCATATAAACTTGCAAGAAGTTTTTGAAACAAAACAAATTAATATCTTTATTGCAGTCGGAATCAAGAGATGGTTGCAATCAAGATGGTTTTCGAAAATTTCAAAGAATTATGGATGTGAATTTCGTTTTTACAAGGAAAGAGAAAGTACATTAATTGTGGACTATAGTGAATCATGACCATAGACCCCGACATGCTTAGCGCCCGTGAGTAATTTCTTATGGTCGCGATCCATAGGAGACCCGTGTTTCGGCGCTTTTCACGGTCACGGATCATGGTTCCACTATAGGACACAACTATTGTAACTCTCAACCAACACATGTCGACTATCAATAGGAAGGATTGACATGTGCCGAAGTTGAAAAGAATTAAAACTTGACACATGCATGAATTAAGAAATCAAAGAATAGTCCGAAGCTTTTTAAATAGAGTTGGCATGGCAAGGTGCAAGCTCCCAAAGATTAGGAACTTATGAAGCAAAGATTATCATTTGAAAGTCCATTATCCAAAAACTTGGTATAGGACGAAATTCGGGACAAACAACTATAAAGAAAAATAGTTGTTTGAAGGGAAGGAGGAAAAATCAACATTTTATGGATGATATGAGGCATGCTCGTCCTATACGTCTTCACAACGTTAGGAGTACTCTGTCTTCATCATGTTAGCGGGATATAGGGCTTTTACATTATATACTATCATCTCTCGCACCAACGAATTGTTAAAAACACTTAATGAGAACATTGTCGGCGAAATTGACTCCCCGGTTGTTCTTCAAAAGATGACATGAAGCTTCTTGAAATCTTTTACTTGACTCGTCGGAAAAATCTTCATGAAAGCTTCCAGCAAGCATAAGGAAAAAGAAAGAATATTATTTTTAAGTTGTTACTTTCAAAAACTTTTAGATTACAAAATTATTTTGAAGTTTTCAAAAGTAATATTATAGCTGGTCCTAAGTATGAGCTCGATACCATTCTGTGACGTAACCTCCTAATTATCGGGCCCACCTTTTTGTCATTGTCCCAAAGACCTCGACAACTGTGCGGATGCACCCAATAACTTAAGAAGCACGTCGGTGTCGCATCGAACCCGATTACACCACTCTCATACCGGGATCAACAAAGGAGTAGCTACAACATTACAACATTTGTTACAAAAATACGGATCGAAAGTGCGGAAGAATAATAACATTAATTTTACAATTGTGAGTAAGTTACATTGAAGTAAACTTAACTTAATTTGTGGAAGATGAGTTTAACTATAGGAGACATCCAAGTCATGTCGAGCCCACCGACACAAACCTTAGTTAGCGGCAAGAGTCGGCACTGCAATAAGGGTTAACAAACCCCGAGTACACAATGTACTCAAAAGACTTACCCGACAAAAAAAAAAGACTCCATGGATATGCTGGCTTAAGGGAAGTAAAGCTAGAAAAGGGAAGTTTGCGAAAAAGCTTACTACAAGTGGATCCTTACTTTCAATATCTTTAGCATAAATTTTATTGGAGCATAAATAAAGCTAGATTTGCACCTGTTCTATCTCAAACACTTAAACGACACATCTCAACTTATCTCAAAGATCTCTTTCTCTTTCATAACCAAGAGTAACCTTGTTTCTTCAATTACTACGATGAAAGGACGAAGAACGGGTCTCCATATCCGAAAGCAACGGCGATTCGCGAATCGATTCAAAACCCACCGGGGATCCCTAACCACACGACATATGTAGTACCCAAACTTGCATATATCAACCTTTTCTCAGATTTGTCCAAAACGGGAACGAGGCTGCGCCACCCGAGAATACCGTACACCTCCAATCCGGGACTTTAACCCACGAGGGTAACCATTACTCCCCGCCATCTCTCCACTCCCAGTGCGTGGTTGCCATTCCCGATTTGGCTCCACCGAGATCCGGCTTACCGGAGTATGTGGCTAGTTAGGGTCGACTGATCTGGGGTGACAACCAGGCAGCCGTGCCTTTGCCAGAAGGCCTCAGGCGTACTTGCGTTCAAAAGTCCCGAACTTAACAATCCAAACAACGGACGGTCCTTAAACGACCAACACGGGACAAGCACAGCTAGGTATCCCGCCGGCTTTCAACCTACGTCCCGTCCGATCTCAAATTCACTACTACCATATTTATCCTCATGAACCACCATCAGGGTGTTCTCTTTTTCCAAAGCCAGGAGGAACAAAGATAAAACCTATATCTCGCGAATGATGAAACCATCACTCGACTTCTACCGAAGTCTAGGCATTACTAAGCATAAAAGATCGACCTACATATACTAGTGGGATAAATTCTGGAATAACTGTAGATCAAGGTAATCATGCAACAACGGTATCAACCAACTCCTACTAACTTAATGCACATTACACTAGACTTAAGGTGATTAAAGTATTTATAAACAGAGAAGGGTTTATGCTCCGGGGCTTGCCTTTTTTGCGGAAAGTTAGACTCCAAAAACTGGATCACCGAAATTAATCTTGACACCAACACCTCGGGTGGATGCACCTTCTCCAAAGCTTGATCATCGTGAACCATATCACTCTCTCGTTTACTACACGTAAATGATGATGCATGCTTTAGCATGATGAAGTATAAACATGATGCTCGGTGAATGCATGAAATGATAAACATCTTGAGTACAACTTTCCTTCACGATAAAGTTGCAACCCAACAAAACCAACTTGTTGAACTACTCAAAGATATCATCACCATTGCCTAAGGAGTTCTCAAGGACCACTTGATTGTGATATGATCCAAGATTCACAAAACAACCCAAAAGTCACACAAAAACCTAATCTATTTAACACTAAACAATTTTAAACCGCATAAAAAAATAATAGGGCTTAAGATAGAAAATAATTTAAACATGTCAAAACGACTCCAAACTTTTTTTATACAAGTAGGACACATCATAAAACAGTACCAAATAAATTTTCATGATTTTTGAATAAATATTTTATTTTCTAAAATTCATGGAAGATGCATTTTCAATTAAAGATTGTAATTTTAAATCATGCAAGAACTACTCAAAATCAAAGTTTCATAATTTTAATAAATACTAGACATCATGAAAAGGCTATACAAAAATTTTCAGAATTTATAAGCAAGCATTTGAATTTATATGAAAATCACAAAATCAGCCACTATTCATAGCTCGGAAAAATAAATAAAACTCATTTAAAACGAAACCATGCCGGGCCCAAAAGTGGCCCGACTCGCCCACAGCCAGGCGAGCCGCCCGGCGACCAAACAGGCGGCCCACGGCGGAGCGAGGGTTCCCGACGGCCGACCGGGCGGTGGCGTGGCCCGACCGGCGCTCCTCGCCGGCGGCGAAATCTCCGAAACCCGCAGGACTCCTCCCCACGACTCCCCTCTCCTCCCGCATCACGACCCCACTTTTCCCTTCTCTCGAGCACGGAAACTCCATAGCCGGCGGCCATGGCGGCAGCGGCGGCGGCAACTGACTCCGCTCCGAAGCCATCCCCGCAAAGATGAGCATACCACTCTCTCCAACACACCTAGGCGAATCTATTCCCGGCAATCGAGCCAAAAACGCCGCCCTAGCGGGACACACTATCGCCGCAGCGACGGCGCGTGTACGGAACGAACGCCCGGCTGACGGCGTTCCGGGCGGTTCACGGTGCGGTGAAACTAAAACGGACGTATGGGCATGACTAGAAGCTCACCATGAAGACAATGCTCGCTACTTGAGACGGAGATAGGGCGGAGGTAGTCCGACGGCGAGGAGGCGGCGCATGGCGGCGGCGGGGACACGCGGTGGCAAAGTCGGTCCGTGTGTCCGGGCCTGGCAAGGAAAACGAAGGGTCGCTCACGACCACTACCTCAAGGCGTCTCAGCGCGCAAGGTGGGCGGCGCGAATGGCTCACCGTGTCGGCCTTCGACTATGGAGCCGGATCACGGGCGGCGCTTTATCGACAGCGGGAAGACAAATGGGTCGCGAGGCGATTCGCCAGCGACAATCGAGCGCGAGTGGGTGCAAAGGAGGCGCCGAGCACGCGAACTTGTTGGCGCCAAGATGGTGCGTCGGAGCGGAGCCGAGCGGGCGTATGAGCTCTACGGAGAGGTGGCCGTGGCGATGTCGGAAGGAAGAAAAAGAGATGACGGCGGTCGCCGTTGGCTTAAAAAGTATAGAGAGAGATCGAGGTGGTAGCTAGCGGCTTCGCGACAACGTCCGTGGCGGTGACGCCAGCGAGGGGGACGGCCCGGCGTCGGCGGCCACGCGGCGGCGACGGCGGCGATGGTCGGCATGGGCGTCCATGCCGACAATCGTAGCACCCAAACCCTAACATTTCTGAATTTTGTCAAATTCTCCTCAAATTTGAACTGATCTTCAAAAACTCCAAAAAGTGACTTAGCCTAATTTTTCAAGATCTACAATTTTCACAATTGGAAGATTTTCAAATTCGGCCTCTAAATAGGACTTTTTGAAATGCAGTTCAAAATTTTGAAATTTGAATTCAAAATTACTTTTAAAATCATGTAACAACTTGAAAAACTTTGTACATGACTTTTGCTCATCTCAACAAGATCTACAAACTAATTTTTGAAAGTTTTTTGCAAATTTTGCTTAGATTTTGAAATAGGGTTTTTAAATCAAAAGGGGACAAAACCTAATTTTTGTATTTTCAAAATTACTCAAAATTTTTTGAACTAAACTTTGAAAACTCAAAATACCAACTTTGTTCAACTTTAAAAACTCTACAAATTTGCTTTAATAACCATACCCAAATTCTTTATAAATTTTAAAATAAAGAAAAGGGGATAAAAGAAAAGAATGGAATTTAGGGTTTTGGAGTTCAATTCAAACTTGAATTTGATTCAAATTTCAGATTCCCAACCTATACTATCCAACCCTCACTCAACAACACACTTAAGATCAAAAACACAAAATAAACTTAATTTTATCCAAACCATGACTTAAGCGGTAAGTAACACACCGGGTGTTCTGGGGCAAAAGCGGACTCATCGTAGCGCAAAGCGGCGTCAAACAACGGATTACGAATCCGTCGGCGTATCCCCTGGCCGACTTCGCGAAGGGCTCCAGGAACCCTAGGCCCCGGGGAAATACCTTACCCGCCACCCGCTCGTGGTAGGGTACCCCGAAACCCTAATCGTCGGAAAAATACTCCGCTCAGGACATGCGGAGGAGAGTCCGGTGAATCTTCGCGGCGTGAAACCTCGGTCGAAGCCTTCGCCCGAGAGAGCACAGCCGGACCACCCGTTCGTTCCGCGGGAGCGTTATCCCATGGACATTCACTTTCGGAGGAGCGCATCCTCCGCACGGGATGCGGGACGACCCCCGTCATGCCCCCTCCCGGGTTCAATCGGGCACGGTCCCGGGGCGAGGACTCGCTCTACCGTCCGGAGAATCGAAACCTCCTCCGCAGGCGTTCGGCGCACCGTGCAAACGATGAAAAGACGCAGTACTATGACCCCACGCTGGAATGCTTCAATGTCGAGGTCCCGCCACGGGATGGCGAGTTCAGCGGCGTCTCCCAAATAAGGCACGGCAGCGGGCGTACCGCCACGGCGAGCTCCAGCGCCCGGCGGCACGCGGTCCATCTGGCTGGCAGCAGCAGAGCTGCCGACCCAAAAGCGCCCGGCTCACGAGTTTGCGGGGAACGAATCGAGGCGGAATGCGCCGACTCATTGGAGCAAAACATCCAGCGGGAGGCGAGCTCGTAGCGGCGGTGTTAGGGCACCTCAAGCTCACAATGGCGGCGGACCCCGGACCGGGCGGAGTGCCTCAATCCCGGCATAGCGGCCTAGTTCAGCGAGCCAGCCTCAGCGTGGCGGCGACCGTAATACCATCTTTGTGCGGGGAAATGCAGGAGCCCTCCACTACCGAGGGTAGGCGCTCACGGGAAGGCCTCGGAGTCCAGCTCCTTGACAGGCGGCCGGTGCAACGGGCGAGTTCCTTCCGGGATCGGGCCGTGGCCGTCACGGCGGCCCGGGGAGGGATCTGGGCGAAGTCGGCGGGGCTCCGTCCACCGGATCAGAGCCAAGGGCCGGCAAGGCGATCGGGGGCTTGCCGGGCGACAACCGTTGCAACGCCCGATGCGGGAACGCGCCGATAGGGCAGGCGCCCGACCTCGGGGGCCGAATCGAGCGGCCGCCCGGGCTCGCCACGGAGGTGGCTCGCCTCGGGGCGACAAAGCGGGGCGAAGCGCCTGTGGGCGGTCGAGAGGGCCCGGGTACTCCCGACGATCCCCTCGGGGCCCGAGGCCTTCACTGGCAGCGTTTGAGGCCCCGAGCCATCTCGAAGTATTACGGGAGAGACTTCGTCCCGAGTTATGGTCGGGCGACTATCGGTGGCATGCCGGTTAGCGAGGGACACGATGACAAAGTGATAATCGAAATTTGCCCACTATACCTCTCGAAGTCTGCGAGCTTGGCTGGAACACCTTCCACCCAACCTCATATCAAACTGGGCGGACTTGGTGAGAACCTTCCGCGGTAACTTCCCGGGGCACATACCTACGCGGGTAACTCGTGGGATCTCGAAGCTGCCGACAAAAATCCGACGAATCCCTGCGACTACTATCCATCCGCTTCTCCAAGCGGCGGACCGAGCTCCCTAATGTGACGGATTCGGACGTCATCGGGGCCTTCGCACCGCACCACTTGCCGAGACCTCGGAAGAAGCCGGGGCGCGGACTCCCCACCGAGGGTAAACGAAGTGATGGACACGCCACCAAGTTCGCCAGCGGTGAGGAGGTACGTCGAGGGCTCGTTCAATCGGGGCTCGGCAAGGGAAAGCGCAAGGAAGAGGAGCCCGGGGATCGCAACCTCTGAGAGCAAGAAGAAAAAAGAAGAAAGATAAGAGCCGCAAGGGCAGGGCCACGCCACCCAAGCGGACCCGATGAAGACATGGTGGCTGCGTCGATCGCCAAGGGGCCCCGACCCCCGCCACAAGAAACCTTCGATGACATGCTCAAGAAGCCATGCGAAATCCATAGCTACCCGGTCAAGCATACCCTCGGGGAGTGCAAGAGAGTACGCCAACATTTCGCCAAGCTCAAGGCTATCCCGAGGGCGAAGAGGAAGAGGCTCCGAGGGTGGCGCCAAGGGCAACGAGGAGTTCGAAGGTGAATAAGCTGCTTCATGATCTTCGGCGGCAGCACGGCAACATGTCCGTCTTGGCGGGCAGCTGAAGAGGCGTCGGGAGGTCTATGCCACGGGCCGGCAACCCCCGGCTGCGCAAGTGGTCGGACCGGGCCATCACCTTCGACCCGGTCGGATCACCCCGGCACATCCCGAACCGGGGGCTTATCCAGCGGTAGTGGATCCCATCATCGCCAACACTCGGCTCACCAAAGTCCTAATGGGCCGGAGGGAGCAGCCCCAACCTCATCTACGAAGAAACCCTCGACCTCTCTCGGGGTAGACAAGTCAAGATCCGCCACGGAGGCCGGCATTCAATGGCGTCGTCCCCGGCAAGCAGCTAAAGCCCCTCGGGCGGGTCGACTTACGGTTTGCCGGTGACCCCTCGAACTTCAGGCAAGAGACTCTCACATTTGAGATCCTTGGGGTCCAGCGGGTACCCTGCACGCGCGCTCCTCGGGCGGCCACCTCACGCCAAGTTCATGGGCGTCCGAACTACGTACCTCAAGCTCAAGATGCGGGGCGAAGGGTGTCATCACGGCTGGCCCCTCACACCATCATGCATACAGTGCGGCGTGGAAGCGTGGAGTATGCGAAGGCACTTCGCCATTGCCGAGCACTCATCGCCCGATACAAAGAAGAAGCTTTGCGAAATCCGCGATCGAGCATGAGGCCAAGCGCCCGGCGCTGGGGAGCTCGAGCCCTCCTCGGGGCACCAAGAAGATCCCACTTTCGATCCCAAGAACCGAAGGAGAAGGCTGCCGACCATCAGCTCGGACTGGATCCGAAATAGGAAGCCGTGCTCGTCGACTTCCTCAGCCTTGTGAATGCCAAGGCGTTTCGCGTGGGGACCTGGACATCATGCCGCATACCGAGGGATGTCGCCGGCACTCCCTAGACATCCGGCGGGCTCAAAGCCAGTCATGCAACGCTTGCGCCCGTTTTGATGGCGCCAGCGGAAGATCATCGGCGAGGAGATCCACAAGCTCTGGAGGCGGATTCATAAAAGAAGTATTCCACCCCGGTGGTTAGCTAATCTGTATTAGTAGAGAAAAAGAATGGGAAATGGCCGGATGTGTGTGGACTACACTAGTCTCAACAAAGCATGTCCGAAAGTTCCCTTTCCTTTGCCCCGAATCGACCAAATTGTCGACTCCCTTTGCGGGATGTGAAACGTTGTCCTTTCTTGGCGCGTATTCGGTTATCACGGATCAAAATGAAAGAGTCCGACCAGCTTTCGCGACCTCGTTCATAACACCCTTCGGGATGTATTGCTACCTCACCATGCCCGCCGGGCTGAGGAACGTTAGGGCAACATGCGGCCCGGTGCATGCAAATCATCTTGAGGGAACTCATTGGAAGGATCGTAGAGGCCTACGTCGGCGACATAGTGGTCAAATCCAAAAAACGCGTCCGGACCTCGTGGGCGACCTGGGGAAACCCGAGTGCCTAAACAAGAAGGGAGTCAAGCTCAACCCGAAAAAATGCGTATTCGGGGTCCCCAGAGGATCTTTCTGGGTTTTATCGTCTCTCAACGAGGCATCGAAACAAACCCGACCAAGGTTGGCGCAATCACCAAGATGGGTCGATCCAAGATCTCAAGGGAGTCTGAAGGTCATGGGTTGCACGGCTTCATTAAGCGAGGTTCATCTCACGCCTCGGGGGAGAAGGGCTTGCCCGTCTATAAACTTGCGCAAGTCGAGCGCTTTGCACGGACCCCGAGGCGAAGAAGCTCGGCAACCTCAAGAAGCTCTAACAAACCCACGGTCCTAGTACCGCCAAACCGGGGAGAAACCCTGCTCTTATACGTCCTTTGCCACTACCCGGTGTGGTGTGGTAGCGGTGGTAAAGTAGTGGGCGTCGGGAAGAGGGGCACACGTTGCGGTACAGCGCCACATTTTACTTCATCGGTGAAGTGCTTTCCGACACCAAGGCGAAGGTATTCGCGGATCGAGAAGCTATTATGCGCCATCATCATATCGCCACGAAGGAAACTTCGCCACTACTTCCTCGCGCACCCGATTCGCCGTGGTATCCTCGTTCCCCCTCGGGAGATCCTCCAAAACCAAGAGGCCCCGGGAAGAGTGGCAAAGTGGGGTGGAGCTCATGGGCGAAACTATATCATTCCTGCCCGCAAAGGCGATCAAATCCCGTCTGGCGACTTTGTGGCGAATGGACCGATACCCGGCTACCCCCAGCACCCATCCGGGCCGAGTCTTTGGACCATGTATTTCGATGGATCCATGATGAAGGCGGTAGCGGGGGGCTGGTTTTCTCTTCATCTCACCCCTCGGGGTTCACCGCGAGGTATGCCATCGATTTTGCATTTTCCTGCCTCCAACAACGTCCGCGAGAATGGGCCCGGTCAGCGCCCCCGGTCGCGGCGGACGTCGAATCCGACGGTTGGAAACGGGGGATTCACGATTGGTCATCGACCAAGTCGCGAAGGCCTCGGCGCCACACGACCCGAGATGGAGGCGTATTGTCGGAAGTGCGCAAATTGGAGGAAAAAGTTCCATGGGCTTGAGCACAAGCATACGCCGAGACGCTACAACGAGGCCGCGGATGAACCGGCCAAGGTTAGCGGCAACCCGGGTACGTTCCCGAACGTCCTCACCGAGACCTCAATAAACCCTCGGTCAAGTACACCCCCTCGGATGTACCCTCGGGGGCTCACGCAGGGCGACAATACACAAGCCACACCCGAAGCTATGGCGGTCGACCCGATCCCCCGACGGAAAACCCGTGATGGAGTACCTCACCCGAGGAGAGCTACCCGAGGACAAGACCGAGGCTTCGCCCGCCCCCGAAGGGCGAAGTCCTTCACACCGATTGGAGAAAGGGGAACTCTACAAGAGAGGAGCCGGGGAGTATACATGCGATGCATACCCTCGGTGAAGGCCAAAATTGCTCGTTAACACCCACCGCGGGGAATGCGGTCATCCGCGCCCCCCCGGGACTCTAGTCGGTAAAGTCTTGAGGCAAGGCTTCTCTGGCCCTCGGCGGTCGCGAGCCTTGAACCAAGTCGTCGCGTACCGCAAGGAATGCCAATTCTATGCACGCGGGGCGCACCTCCCAGCTCAAGCACTGCAAACCATACCTCTTACGTGGCCATTTGCGGTGTGGGGACTTTCGACATGATTGGGCCCTGAAAGGGCGGGGAGGACACACTCCGTCCTGAGTAAGCCATTGACAAGTTCTCCAAATGGATCGAAGCCCGAGCGTGGTGAACCCTCACACGGGGAAGCGGTGAAATTCTTCACGAATATCATTTCCCGTTTTGGAGTCGAACTCCATCATCACGGAACATAACGGAACCAACCGTGGGGAAGAAGTTCCTCGACTTTTGCGGCGACTATGGCATCAGTGGATACCTCGGCCGTAGCTCACCCGAAGACCAGCGGTCAAGTGGAAGCGTGCCAGCGGTATGATCTGCAAGGGCTCAAGCCGAGGATCTTCAATCGGCTGAACCAATACGGGGAAAGATGGTACCAAGAGTTGCGCGTCGGTTCTATGGAGCCTTCCGAACAGCGAAAAGCCGAGCCCGCGGGATTCACCCCATTCTTTCTAGTCTATGGGGCGAGGCGATCTTGCCCACGAACGTTGAATATGGGTCCCCAAGGCTGCGAGCCTACACGAAGCGGGGCAACCCGGCGGCGAGGCAAGACTCCATTGACCAAGTTGATGAAGCCCGAGGCGTTGCGCTCACGCACTTTCGGCGAGATACCAACAAGCTCTGCGCCAAGTATCACGCCAAGCGGCTGAAGCCTCGGGAGCTCCAAGTCAACGACCCGTGCTCGGTGAAGGCGGACAACAAAGGGCGTCACAAACTCACGCCACCACAGGAAGGGCCTTATTTCATCGCCCGAAATATTAAGGCCGGAACCTACAAGTTGAAAAAGCGAGAAGGGCGAAGTCTACTCCAAGCGCAGGAACATAGAACGGCTATGTCGCTTCTACCCTTAAATTCCGCACTAGAAGTCAAACATCGGTGTTCATTTTTTTTCACTCAATAAAAGATCTACATCTTTTTACGAAAAAAGTGCTTCTCGTGTAAACCTTAAAGAGAGTTTAGCCTCGTCGGCACAAGACTAAAACTCCCTCGGGGGCTACATGGGGACCCCCTCGGGGGGACCCCTCCCTTCCCTTTTCAAAACTTTTTTTTGAAAGAAAAAAAGTTTTCTTCGCATTCTCGAAACAATCGTTTAAGTTGCGAAGGTAAGCTCACGCACAAATCAAAAGCAAGGTAACGAGGCAAGCGGACCACCCCTAGTGGCATCCGTATGGGCTGCCCCGTGGGCGTCCGCGGTTACCATCTCACGGCGGAGAAAGCAAGCGACCCGGCCACACAATAAGCGAACAAATTCGAGAAAGCGCAACATAAACATAAATGCACCCGCCAAGGCCATAGACCTCGAGGCCCATTGTTTATATACATCCATCTCACAAGCTCCAATTTTTTCATACAAGGAGAGGTCGAGGGGGCGGGGTGGGCTTCATCCACTTGCCTCCACGGGCAAACCCGGCCGAGGAAGCTTCAAGGCGAGCAACACCCTCGACATAACCGCTTCCCCGAGGAGGCGCGCGGACCGGTACAAGATTCTGATCAAGCGTCCACCATCTCCTCGTCCGCCTCGCTAAGTTGACTCTATGGGGAGTACGGGACACACTTCATCCCTCAAAGCGGGGAGGCCAACCGGTCGCGGCGCCGCCCACGGTCATTACAACGTCGAGTCTTGGCGGCGACGGCGGCATCCTCTCCGGCGGGATCAACTTCCTCCCTCGCGTCGTCGGAATCGAGGAAGAAGCCTTTCGCAACCATCGTACATTGGACTCCATCGGGGAAGTGAGAGCGGCCAAATACGTGTCGCCATAAACCAAGACGGAAAGCGTTCGGGCTTCCGACTGAGTAGCCACCCACTCAAGGCCAGGGCGGCTAGCGTCTTGAGGGCCAACCTCGGAGGTTGTCGCCCCAAAGCGGCCGGGCCAATCCGACAAGGCCTCTTCCGGCTCACAGTGCGACTTACGCTCTGCTCGGCCCACTGCGCCCGGCGTGGCAGCGGTGTTCCGCGGCCTCGGTCGGACCTTCTCCGCCTCACGGAAATGGTGCTCAAACCGAGTTAGCAAGACAAGGCGATTGAAGGCAAAGCTCACTAAGGAAGAAGGCGTACCTTGGCGCCGGTACCCGGCCCGGCATCACGCCGTGCTCATCCATGGCGACTTGCGAGCTCCTCCTTCTCCTTCACGAGGGTCTAAGCCCTCGGACACCAACTTCGCCCGTCTGCGAGTGTTCAAAGCGTCGCACATCTCCGCTGCCCGTCGCCCTCCTCCGGGACGGTCCGCTCGTCATGGGCCTCCTTCAAGACACGGAGGGGCTGGATCCGAGCCTCTTCAAAATCATGGCTCATCGAGCCATGTCATTTCACTTTGCGGCCTCGGGACACAGCCTTGACAAGCTTCGGCCTCGAGGGTCGCCGTTGGGACTCCCTTTCCTGAGGAGCAGCAAGCGGGAGGTCTCCAGCTCACGGGCCTCGATCAACTTCACCCGAGTTTGACCAAGGGGCATTCGGTTCGGGGCGTTCGGCGAAGGGCTCGGACTTCTCGGGCGGCGGCAGATGCGCGACAATACTACTCATCAAGGCGCAAGCACAAAGGACATCTCACGGCGAGGGGATGGCCGTCAAGATACTACGCGTCGACTTCCACGAGCGGCGGTTATGGTCTCCACGATCCTCGCTAGGCCCTCGGCGTGCCCGGCGGATCTGCTGCGTGGGTTCTCCACTCCGGGGACCTCGGGGCGTGCGTCGACCACCGCGGCGGCGGGCCCCGGCGTGCCACCCGGGGTCAAAGGTGGACCGCCCGGCGGAGGTCGGCTCGGAGGGATACATCTCCTCCACCGGCAACTCCGCGGCTCAGGGAACCGGACCAATAGAAGTCCAGGGGCCCACCGGGCCGACCCGCGGGCACCGTCACCGTCATGGCCAAAGTCGGCAACGCTACGCCTAGGGCTGCCTCGAACCGGACCGCGTGGTGTAGCGGGTAGTCGGGGTTATCGCCCTCGTGAACCCCGGATCGGCGAGGGTCGGCCTGGGCGGACTTGCGGCGTCTGCCCGCCATGAAGAGCTCCTCTTGCGAGAACTCCGGACAAAGGGGCCCGACTCCTCGGGATGGGCGGCGGCGTCACGACCCCCCCGAATGGCGCCATCTGCTCCGCACCGGAGCGGCGTCATGGGCCATGGCCGAGCTCTCGTGTCGACCACCATCGGTGGTGGCCGACCCACCATCGCCACCGGGGGCACGCACCACCTCGGGGTGGCCTCGACAACCCGGCTTCGGTGGCCCTCACGGGGCCTCGAGTTTGGCGCCGTGGGAGGATTCGGCCGAAGGCGGCCACGATATCTTGGCGGGCGACCCCGCTCACAGGCCCCGACGAGGCTGAAAGCGCCCAGCCTTCAAGGCCTTCTTGGGGTGTAGAGCCAGCGAGCGCCCCTCCCCGTTCCTAAAGTCAGAAGCGATGTCGGGGACAAAGCAATCATATGCGGAAGAAAATCAAGGATGCAAAAGCGAAAAGAGGAAACTCCACGCTTGCAGAGGATGCTTCCCTGCGGCCAGCGAGCTTCAGGAAGACTGCGACCTGGCGTCGTACTTAGCCAGCGAGCCGTCTGCCCCGACATTCGTCTTGCCGCGGGGGCTGGGTCGGGATGAAGCCGCCAGCTGCGTCCCCAGAACCGTGCCAGCGGCCCGTAGGGGAGTACCCGCGGCAGGTGGCGTCGACTCCTCCCTTCCGGGCCTCACCCTGTGTAGCGCCCGAGGTGCCTACATGGCCAAGCGCCAATGGTCCCGAGACTCAGCCAGAAAAGAGCCCTGCGAGGCGCCACCCGGGTGTCAACGATCCCCGGCGCCTGGGCTGAGGCACCGGGCTCGGGCAGTAATCGAAGCCCGGCTTCGGTCGGGAGCCCCATGGCTCGGTCTATCCGAGCCGCCCCGTCGTCATCCCGGCGAGTTCCGCAGAACTGGTCCTCCGGATCCTGCGTCCTCTTCCGGTGGTCGAGGTGTCGGGTGACTTCGCCCGCCTGGCTGCTTTCGGCCCGGCGCTTCTCGCGAGCCGCGTTTCTCTTCTTCTTCTCCTCCTTCTTCAACGCGCCCGGCGCCCAGCTGCGCCCGTTCGAGCACGGTTCGCCACCCGGCGTCGGCATCAATGCCGAAACGGGGGAGGGAGTCGCGGTAATCGAGCGGCCTGCGGGAAGAAAGAGTGAAGCGCCATGGCGACAATGCACCAAAACAATGCAAGGACACGAAGTCAAGAAGCACTTACGAGGGGAGATATACCCTCGTCGAGGCGCATAGGGATCTCGAGGATGCGTGTGTCGGGTGTTGGACCCCAGCGCATCCCTCACCCTCTTGGCGAATGGCCATCGGTTGGAAGCGAAGGCGACATCCGGCTGCCCACCAAGGCCCAGCGGCCTCGGGGTCATCTGGCACATGAGCAAAGGCGAGCCATCAGCGGCAACACCGGCGCCCAGATGGAAGCGGCGACCCGCGGCGGCGGCATTCCGTCCTTTCACCGGGCCGCGGGGCCGCTTTGCCTTAGGCCCTCCAACCGATGATGATCCTCCGGGGGGACCCGGTTCCCTTACTGCGGGCGTGCTTGAGGACGCGCCCGGTGTACCGCGGGAAGCGCGTTCTCGTCGTTCGCGGAGGTAGAACCACCGATCTTGCCACCCCTTGTTGGAGGAGGTGAGCTTGGAGGCGATGTACCCATCGGCTTCGGTTAAACCCGTCGCTCGGCGGACTTGGGCCTTGACCTCTCCATGCGTAGGCGCCCTCCGTGGTTGGCCCTACGCAGCCGAGGCGGTGGTAAGTCCGCCTTGAAGAACCACAACCGGAGGTCCCAATGCGGCTCGATCCCGGGGAATCCCTCACAAAGGGTGGCGAAGATGGCGGCACAGGGAGATCGAGTTGAGGCGGAATGATGAAGCTTCGATTTCATAGTAGTGGAGGATCGCCCGAATGAACAAACTTTGCCGTATCATACGAAAGCGCGGTGAAGATCCATCAAGCTCACCGCGTAGCCATCCGGAGGTTAGGCTCCTCCTCGGTCAATCGGAGCAATCCACTCGGCCGCGCTTCATCGGTGCGGGGGGCGAAGAAGCCCTTCATCGGCGAGGCGGCTGGAGCTTCTCCTCATCGCCCGTCGTCCTCGACCCGCGGCTTCGGCGCGAGCACCTCCCTCACGCCCGTCACCGCTACATTGCGCCATGGATGAAAGGGAGGCGAAGGGTGGCAACCCGCTAGCAACCCGATCACCGCGAGCACAAGGCAAGTGAATCTCTCCCTTAATCTCTCCCACACTATCTCTCTATCTCGATTCTTTGCGGCAAAGAAGGCAAGAAAGCGATGGCAAAGAGCAAGGGAACAACTATCGCCGCCCAGCGTATGTCACCATTTATAGGGAAGGGAAGGCAAACCGCCCGGCACAGGCAATCGAACAAACTCACGGAATGGGCGGCCCATGATGGGCGAGCACCACTCATCCAGCGGCCAAGCCCGCGGTGGAACCGTCGAGCGCATTAATCGCACCTTGGCGGGCCCTCGATCTCCATACAGCGACAAGAAGGCGTAAGGCCCGCGTCCCATCGGTACAGCGGTCAGCGCCACCTCGGCGTGGCGACTAGGCGCCTCGTCTTCGGTCGAGGTAAAAGCCGTCCGGCCACCCATATCCAGCCCGACCACGAGGGCAAAAAGTCGATCCGTTGGCGGTTCCCGTCCCGGTGGAAACCAAGCGAGCCTGGGGCTGACACACCCTCGTTCGAAGGTTGCGGTTTGGGCCCGCGAGGTTTCTGATGCGCCTCGGGATAACCGAGCGAGGGGCGGGGAGGGAAATGCACAACCCGGCTATACCGGGCCCCACAGGGGCTCACGGATTTCTGAGCGTGTTTAAGGCCAGCGGGTCTTTGCTTATAGAGATGTCCCATCGGTGGGAGGCCCACGGGCCCTCGGGGGTTGGTCGCCCAAACCCGGGATACGCTAAAAGCGGTCGCGAGTTCTCATGGGGTGAATCACGGATCACATAGCCGACCCTTGCTCCGGCAAGGGACACGGGCACCAGCTTAAACGAGACCGCTACAAGCGCTCACGGAGCCGCGACACATTAAACTACGGGGCATTGTGGCGTGTCTCCCCTCCTCCTCCCCTTCGAGGGGGCGGCCGAAGGCGTATGATCAAAGTCGAGGAGGCACGGGTGCGACCTTGCGCACATAAAGCGCGGGCCTCGGGCTGCCCGCAAAAACAAACACGCTCGCACAAACAAAGCGCAATTTAAGAGCTGTTTGGTCTTGCCCGGCGTCGCGAGACATAAAAGACCTCGAAGGAATCCGCCATTCCATTGAGGCCTGGGGGTACACCTTGCCCCAGTGCCTTCGTAGCGCACCCTTGTGAACGAACCACCACGAGAAACAACAAAGGCGGCGAAACGCGCGGAACCCCGGGCGATCCTCACTCACTTTCGGGGGCTTCGGGGCCTCTTATCGGGGACCTAAATATTGGGCCCCGAGACATTCTCAAACTATGAGAATCTGCCCGGCCTGCCAAGGCCCATAAAACCTAGCCGCTATCATCCCGCCGCGGAGGGGCGGCCCGGCGGACGATGGACGAGCCATTGGCCACGGCGCTCACATAACGGCGAAATCGGCCCACGGGCCGGCCCACAAAGCGGCCCAAATGGAGTCACCACGGCGTAAAAAGCTCATCACGCTCACGAAGGACAAGGTCAAGGACCTCCGCCAAACAACGAACCATGGCGTTCCACGTCGGCAGCGGCAAACCATGGCACCGGACTTCGACCATGCATCTCCGTTTAGTCAGAGGCTGGCCTAGCTCACTAGCCTGGGGAGAAATCTCCCTTAAGTCGAGGGTGGCCTAGCTCACCACCCTGCGGGGAGCGCCGCTCCGCCTCGCCCGGGGAGACCAGCTCTCCATCCTCGGGTAGGCAGCTAACCCGTCTAAGAATTCGCCCGACCCTCGAGCGTGGGAGAGTTCCGTCGGGAGGAAGGAAACGCCGCATTCAATGCGGTCGCCGCGATGACGGTGGCGCCCGGTGCCATCGATTCACCCGATCCGTCGGCTGCGAATCGTCTCCCAATCCGGCCGGCGATGGGGCCTTAAAGCTGAACCCGGTGGCGTGTTACACCACCGTACGCGGGAAACGAGAATGACCTTTGTTCATTTCGAGCACCGTCAAAAGCGTCCACGCGTTGGGCGGACCCTCGGGCACCCGGACGCATAACCGGCAACCTGCAGGACCGGCCCTGCGCCATGCGGTATGAGGGACGCCTCACGGGACCCTGAGAGGGCAGCGTCGAGGGGGCGCACGTCCACCATCGGATCGGGGCAGCGTGTCTTCGTCAAGCAACATCAAACCCGGCCCACCCCTCGGCGGCGCACATGCAACCGTGTAGCCTGGGGAATTAGCCACCTAAGCGTCCACCTGTAAACATTATCTCTCTCCTTCTCCTATAAAAGGGGAAGTAATGCCTCATTAGGGAGGATTGATTGATTGATTCGATTCGTTTGATTCGATAGGATTGATTCGATTGAGCCAGCTCAACTCCAGTTCACCGCGGGAAGCGCACACCACCACCACCATAACCACGTCGTGGGGCTTAAGACCAGCGTCTCTCCCCGACGCGCTGTAACCCCTACTGCGGGCTCACCTTTGGCCTTGAGTAAACGGCGGGACACACCCCGGCCGGGCGTAGGGCCCGTTGGCTGAACCGGGATAAACGGCTGCGTCCG
>JADLZK010013187.1:0-53263 GCA_015847255.1 Hyparrhenia diplandra | reverse complement strand
ACTACATTGCGTTACCCAACCGTTAATATATGTTTCTAGATGTGACATTAAGGGACAGGTAAGTGGCATGTGAATTTATTGTGAAATCAAAACAAAGAAGAAGTGTCAATCAGGCTATAGAATCGAGCTAGACTTTTCGCCTTGTGGAGATCAAGTGCCTCACCGAGAGAGCTTAAATTTGAACAAGTGGACCGATAGAGTGTTTTTCTAAGAATCATTTGTCATAGGCCTCAAAGTTGCACTTGTTTAGAGTGAAATCTTGGAATTCCATCGAAAATCTACGTATCCAC
Organism: Hyparrhenia diplandra; assembly: GCA_015847255.1. Classification (NCBI taxonomy): domain Eukaryota; kingdom Viridiplantae; phylum Streptophyta; class Magnoliopsida; order Poales; family Poaceae; genus Hyparrhenia; species Hyparrhenia diplandra. Next base: position 52,973 of record JADLZK010013187.1, on the reverse strand, counting down.
CTACGTCATCGAAACAAGAAGGGGAACGACACGAAAGTTACATAGGAAGTCGAGGAGGATTGGTTAGATGATGGTAAGATCAATTACATTGCGTTCTCCAACCGTTAATATATGTTTGGATGTGAGAAAGGGACTGCCGGCGCTGATTTTCAGCACGAACTCAAAACAAAGAAAGAAATTTACAATCGGTTATAGAATCGAGCTGAACTTTTTCACGGTTGTGGAATCAAATGCCTCACCCTAGAGAACCTAAATTTGAACAAGTGGACCATTAGAGTGTTTTTTTCTAGAATCACTTGTCATAGGTCTCAAAGTAGCACTTGTTTAAGAGTGAAATCTTGGAATTCCATCGAAAATCTCTATGTTGACCTACGTACCGAAACAAGAAGGGGAACGACACGAAAGGTACATAGGAAGTTAGGGTCGATAGGTTAGATGATGGTAGGATCAATTACATTCGCGTTCCCCAACCGTTAAAATATGTTTACGCATGTGACATTAGGGGATCGCCGCGCGCTGATTTCAAAGCGTGAACTCAAAACAAAGAGAAGTTTCCAATCCGGTTATAGAATCAAGCTAGACTTCTTGGCGGTTGTGGAATCAAATTCCTCACCCTAGAGAACCTAAATTTGAACATGTGGACCATTAGAGTTTTTCTAAGAATCACTTGTCATAGGCCTCAAAGTAGCACTTGTTTAAGCGAAATCTTGGAATTCCATCGAAAAATCTTCGTATCGACCTACGACCAAACAAGAAGGGGAACGACACGATAGGTACATGAAGTTAGGGTGGATAGGTTAGATGATGGTAGGATCAACTACATTCGTTACCCAACCGTTAATATATGTTTCTAGATGTGACATTAGGGACAATTTCAAGCAGATTTCGTTGCGAAATCAAAACAAGAGAAGTGTCAATCCGGGCTATAGAATCGAAATAGACTTTTCACGGTTGTGGAATTGTGGAATCAAATCAAATGCCTCACCCTAGAGAACCTAAATTTGAACAAGTGGACCATTAGAGTGTTTTTCTAGAATCACTTGTCATAGGTCTCAAAGTAGCACTTGTTTAGAGTGAAATCTTGGAATTCCATCGAAAAATCTCTATAATAAACCTACGTCTATCAAAACAAGAAGGGAACGACACGAAAGGTACATAGGAAGTTAGAATTCGATAGGTTAGATGATGGTAGGATCAATTACATTGCATTCCCCAACCGTTAATATATGTTTAAGGATGTGACATTAGGGATCGCTTTCGCTGATTTCAGCGTGAACTCAAAACAAAGAGAAACTTCCAATCGGTTATAGAATCGAGCTAGACTTTTTCACGGCTGGAATCAAATGCCTCACCCTAGAGAACCTAAATTTGAACAAGTGGACCATTAGAGAGTTTTTCTAAGAATCACTTGTCGTAGGCCTCAAAGTAGCACTTGTTTAGAGTGAAATCTTGGAATTCCATCGAAAATCTCCGTGGGAGCCTCGTCTTGAAACAAGAAGGGAAACGACACGAAGGTACATACGATTAGAGGGTGGATAGGTTAGATGATGGTAGGATCAAATTACATTGCGTTCCCCAACCGCAAAATATGTTTGCATGTCACATTAAAGATCGCTGCTGTTGTGATTTCACGTGAACTCAAAACAAAGAGAAATTTACAATCCCGGTTATAGAATCGAGAGCTAGACTTTTTTCACGGTTGTGGAATCAAATGCCTCACCCTAGAGAACCTAAATTTGAACAAGTGGACCATTAGAGTGTTTTTCTAAGAATCACTTGTCATAGGTCTCAAAAGTAGCACTTGTTTAGAGTGAAATCTTGAATTCCATCGAAAATCTCTATGTTGACCTCGTGCGAAACAAGAAGGGGAACGACACACGAAAGGTACATAGGAAGTTAGGGTCGATAGGTTAGATGATGGTAGGATCAATTACATTGCGTTCCCCAACCGTTAAAATATGTTTCTGCATGTGACATTAGGGACTGCTCGCTGATTTCAGCGTGAACTCAAAACAAAGAGAAGTTTCCAATCCGGTTATAGAATCAAGCTGAGCTTCTTGGCGGTTGTGGAATCAAATTCCTCACCCTAGAGAACCTAAATTTGAACATGTGGACCATTAGAGTTTTTCTAAGAATCACTTGTCATAGGCCTCAAAGTAGCACTTGTTTAGAAGCGAAATCTTGGAATTCCATCGAAAATCTGCATGTCGACCTACGTGCCGAGAAACAAGAAGGGGGAACGACACGATAGGTACATAGGAAGTTAGGGTCGATAGGTTAGATGATGGTAGGATCAATTACATTGCATTCCCCAACCGTTAATATATGTTTCTGGATGTGACATTAGGGACTGCTTTCAGCGCTGATTTCAGCGTGAACTCAAAACAAAGAGAAACTTCCAATCCGGTTATAGAATCGAGGTAGACTTTTTCGGTTGTGGAATCAAATGCCTCACCCTAGAGAACCTAAATTTGAACAAGTGGACCATTAGAGAGTTTTTCTAAGAATCACTTGTCGTAGGGCCTCAAAGTAGCACTTGTTTAGAGTGAAATCTTGGGGATTCCATCGAAAATCTCTGTCGACCTTACGAGAACTGAAACAAGAAGGGGGAACGACACGAAAGGTACATACGAAGTTAGGGTCGATAGGTTAGATGATGGTAGGATCAATTACATTATGTTCCCCAACCGTTAAAATATGTTTCTGCATGTCACATTAGGGACTGCTCGCGCTGATTTCAGCGTGAACTCAAAACAAAGAGAACTTTCCAATCCGGTTATAGAATTGAGCTAGACTTTTTTAGGCGGTTATGGAATCAAATGCCTCACCCTAGAGAACCTAAATTTGAACAAGTGGACCATTAGAGAGTTTTTCTAAGAATCACTTGTCATTGGCCTCAAAGTAGCACTTGTTTAGAGTGAAATCTTAGAATTCCATCGACAATCTCTATGTCGATCTACTCTGCCAAAACCAGAAGGGGAACCACACGAAAGGTACATAGGAAGTTGGGGTGGATAGGTTAAATGATGGTAGGATCAATTACATTTAACGTTACCCAACCGTTAATATACGTTTTACGCATGTGACATTTGGGACTGCTCGCTGATTTCAGCGTGAACTCAAAACAAAGAGAAGTTTCCAATCCAGTTATAGAATCGAAGCTAGACTTTTTGGCGGTTGTGGAATCAAGTGCCTCACCGCGAGAGCCTAAATTTGAACAAGTGGACCATTAGAGAGTTTTCTAAGAATCACTTGTCATAGGCCTCAAAGTAGCACTTGTTTAGAGTGAAATCTTGGAATTCCATCAAAAATCTCTATGTCGACCTACGTGCAAAAACAAGAAGGCGAACGATACCAAAGGTACATAGGAAGTTAGGGTGGATAGGTTAGATGATGGTTGGATCAACTACATTGCGTTACCCAACCGTTAATATATGTTTTACTCGATGTGACATTTGGGACAAAATTTCGGCGTTGATTTCAGCGCGAACACAAAACAAAGAGAAGTGTCCAATCCGGTTATAGAATCGATCTAGAGACTTTTTCACGGTTGTGGAATCAAGTGCCTCACCCGAGAGAGCCTAAATTTGAACAAGTGGACCATTATAGAGTGTTTTTCTAAGAATCACTTGTCATAGGCCTCAAAGTAGCACTTGTTATAGTGAAATCTTGGAATTCCATCGAAAATCTACGTGTGTTAAACCTACGTACGAAAAAAGAAGGGGAACGACACGAAAGGTACATAGGAAGTTAGGGTGGATAGGTTAGATGATGGCTGGATCAATTACATTGCGTTCCCCAACCGTTAAAATATGTTTACGCATGTGACATTAGGGACAGCTGGCGTTGATTTCAGCGTGAACTCAAAACAAAGAGAAGTGTCCAATCCGGCTATAGAATCGAGCTAGACTTTTTCACGGTTGTGGAATCAAGTGCCTCACCTAGAGAGAGCCTAGATTTGAACAAGTGGACCGAGAGTTTTTTCTAAGAATCAGAGTGTTTTTTTAAGAATCACTTCATCAAAATAGGCCCTCAAAGTAGCACTTGTTTAGAGTGAAATCTTGGAATTCCCATCGAAAATATGTTTACGATGTGACATTAGGCCTACTCGTGCTGAAACAAACAAGAGGAAATCCGGTTATAGAATCGAAGACTTTTTGTTAATCATAGGAAGAACCTTTTGAACAAAGGGACCATTAGGATTTTCTAGGTTAAATGATGGTTTAGGATCAAATTCCACATTGCATTCCCCAACATAGGAAGTTAATATGATGGTTCAATGGATTTCGTTACCCAACCGTTAAAATATGTTTACCATTAGGGGGATGAATGCTGTGATTTCAGCGTGAACTCAAAACAAAGAGAAGTTTCCAATCTGGTTATAGAATCGAGCTAGACTTTTTTTTGCGGTTGTGGAATCAAATGCCTCACCTAGAGAACCTAAATTTGAACAAGTGGACCATTAGAGAGTTTTTCTAAGAATCACTTGTCATAGGCCTCAAAGTAGCACTTGTTTAGAGTGAAATCTTGGAATTCCATCGAAAATCTTAATGGACCTAACGCATCAAAACAAGAAGGGGAACGACACGAAAGGTACATAGGAAGTTAGGGTGGATAGGTTAGATGATGGTAGGATCAATTACATTGCGTTCCCCATCCGTTAAAATATGTTTTACGCATGTGACATTAGGGACTGCTCGCTGATTTCAGCGTGAACTCAAAACAAACAGAAACTTCCAATCCGGTTATAGAATCGAGCTAGACTTTTTCACGTTGTGGAATCAAATGCCTCACCCTAGAGAACCTAAATTTGAACAAGTGGACCATTAGAGAATTTTTCTAAGAATCACTTGTCGTAGGCCTCAAAGTAGCACTTGTTTAGAGTGAAATCTTGGAATTCCATCGAAAATCTCTGTGTTGACCTCGTCTTAAAGAAGAAGGGGAACGACACGAAAGGTACATAGGAGTTAGGGTGGATAGGTTAGATGATGGTAGGATCAATTACATTGCGTTCCCCAACCGTTAAAATATGTTTTACGCATGTCACATTAGGGACTGCTCGCTGATTTCAGCGTGAACTCAAAACAAAGAGAACTTTCCAATCCGGTTATAGAATTGAGCTAGACTTTTTGGCGGTTATGGAATCAAATGCCTCACCCTAGAGAACCTAAATTTGAACAAGTGGACCATTAGAGAGTTTTTCTAAGAATCACTTGTCATTGGCCTCAAAGTAGCACTTGTTTAGAGTGAAATCTTAGAATTCCATCGACAATCTCTATGTCGACCTCTACGTCTGCCGAAACCGAAGGGGAACGACACGAAAGGTACATAGGAAGTTAGGGTGGATAGGTTAGATGATGGTAGGATCAATTACATTGCGTTACCCAACCGTTAATATACGTTTCTGCATGTGACATTTGGGACTGCTCGCTGATTTCAGCGTGAACTCAAAACAAAGAGAAGTTTCCAATCCAGTTATAGAATCAAGCTAGACTTTATGGCGGTTGTGGAATCAAGTGCCTCACCCTAGAGAACCTAAATTTGAACAAGTTGACCATTAGAGAGTTTTCCTAAGAATCACTTGTCATAGGCCTCAAAGTAGCACTTGTTTAGAGTGAAATCTTGGAATTCCATCGAAAATCTCTATGTCGACCTAAATGCATCAAACAAGAAGGCGAACGATCACGAAAGGTACATAGGAAGTTAGGGTGGATAGGTTAGATGATGGTTGGATCAACTACATTGGCGTTACCCAACCGTTAATATATGTTTTACGGATGTGACATTTGGGACAGCTGGCGTTGATTTCAGCGCGAACACAAAACAAAGAGAAGTGTCCAATCCGGCTATAGAATCGATCTAGACTTTTTCGCGGTTGTGGAATCAAGTGCCACACCCGAGAGAGCCTAAATTTGAACAAGTGGACCGATAGAGTGTTTTTCTAAGAATCACTTGTCATAGGCCTCAAAGTAGCACTTGTTTAGAGTGAAATCTTGGAATTCCATCGAAAATCTCTGTAATGTCGACCTCGTCGCATCGAAACAAGAAGGGGAACGACACGAAAGGTACATAGGAAGTTAGGGTGGATGGATAGGTTAGATGATGGCGGGATCAATTACATTTGCGTTCCCCAAAACAACCGGTTATAAAATATGTTTTTCGCATGTGACATTTAACAAGGGACCATTAGGCGTTGATTTCAACGCGTTTAACTCAAAACAAAGAGAAGTGTCCAATCCGGCTATAGAATCGAGCTAGAGTTTTTGGTAGGATCAATTACATTAACCATTGTGGAATCAAGTGCCTCACCCGAGAGAGCCTAGATTTGAACAAGTGGACCATTAGAGTGTTTTTCTAAGAATCACTTGTCATAGGCCTCAAAGTAGCACTTGTTTAGAGTGAAATCTTGGAATTCCATCGAAAATCTCTGTATTAGGCCTTGCGTGCAAAACAAGAAGGGAACGACACGAAAGTTACATAGGAAGTTAGGGTGGATAGGTTAGATGATGGTAGGATCAATTACATTGCGTTCCCCAACCGTTAATATATGTTTACGATGTGACATTAGGGATCGCTTTCGCTGATTTCAGCGTGAACTCAAAACAAAGAGAAGTTTCCAATCCGGTTATAGAATCGAGCTAGACTTTTTTGGCGGTTGTGGAATCAAATGCCTCACCCAAGAGAACCTAAATTTGAAAAAGTGGACCATTAGAGAGTTTATCTAAGAATCACTTGTCATAGGCCTCAAAGTAGCACTTGTTTAGAGTGAAATCTTGCAATTCCATCGAAAATCTCTATGTCGACCCTGTACCGAAGAAGAAGGGAATGATAATGAAACGTACATAGGAAGTTAGGGTGGATAGGTTAGATGATGGTAGGATCAACTACATTGCGTTACCCAACCGTTAATATATGTTTCTGGATGTGACATCGGGGACGGTTGCGCTAATTTCAGCACGAACTCAAAACAAAGAGAAGTGTCCAATCCAGCTATAGAATCGAGCTAGACTTTTTCGCGGTTGTGGAATCAAGTGCCTCACCCGAGAGAGCCAAAATTTGAACAAGTGGACCGATAGAGTGTTTTCTAAGCATCACTTGTCATAGGCCTCAAAGTAGCACTTGTTTAGAGTGAATCTTGGAATTCCATCGAAAATGTCTCGTGGTGGAGCCCTACGTGCATCAAAACAAGAAGGGAACGAAACGAAAGTTACATAGGAAGTTAGGGTGGATAGGTTAGATGATGGTAAGATCAAGTACATTGCGTTCCCCAACCGTTAATATATGTTTCTAGATGTGACAATATGGACTGCTTTATTCTGATTTCAGCCTTGAACTCAAAACAAAGAGAAATTTCCAATCCGGTTATAGAATCGAGCTACACTTTTTCACGGTTGTGGAATCAAATGCCTCACCCTAGAGAACCTAAATTTGAACAAGTGGACCATTAGAGAGTTTTTCTAAGAATCACTTGCCATAGGTCTCAAAGTAGCACTTGTTTAGAGTGAAATCTTGGAATTCCATCAAAAATCTCTATGTCTACCTACGTATCGAAACAAGAAGGGAAACGACGAGAAAGGTACATAGGAAGTTAGGGTGGATAGGTTAGATGATGGTAGGATCAATTACATTGCGTTCCCCAACCATTAATATATGTTTACGCATGTGACATTAGGGACTGCTCGCGCTGATTTCAGCGTGAACTCAAAACAATGAGAAGTTTCAATCCGGTTATAGAATCGAGCTAGACTTCTTGGAGGTTGTGGAATCAAATGCCTCACCCTAGAGAACCTAAATTTGAACAAGTGGACCATTAGAGAGTTTTTCTAAGAATCACTTGTCATAGGCCTCAAAGTAGCACTTGTTTAGAGTGAAATCTTGGAATTCCATCGAAAATCTCTATGTCGCCTAAATGCACCGAAACAAGAAGGGGAACGACACAAAAGGTACATAGGAAGTTAGGGTCGATAGGTTAGATGATGGTAGGATCAATTACATTGCGTTCCCCAACCGTTAAAATATGTTTCGCATGTCACATTAGGGACTGCTCGCGCTGATTTCAGCGTAAACTCAAAACAAAGAGAAGTTTCCAATCCGGGTTATAGAATCAAGCTAGACTTTTTTGGCGGTTGTGGAATCAAATGCCTCACCCTAGAGAACCTAAATTTGAACAAGTGGACCATTAGAGAGTTTTTGTAAGAATCACTTGTCATAGGACTCAAAGTAGCACTTGTTTAGAGTGAAATCTTGGAATTCCATCAAAAATCTCTATGTTGACCTATTTACCGAAACAAGAAGGGGAACGATACGAAAGGTACATAGGAAGTTAGGGTGGATAGGTTAGATGATGGAAGGATCAACTACATTGCGTTACCCAACCGTTAATATATGTTTACGGATGTGACATTAGGGACGGTGGGTGCTGATTTCAGCGCGAACTCAAAACAAAGAGAAGTGTCCAATCCGGCTATAGAATCGAGCTAGACTTTTTCGCGGTTGTGGAATCAAGTGCCTCACCAGAGAGAGCCTAAATTTGAACAAGTGGACCGATATAGTGTTTTTCTAAGAATCACTTGTCATAGGCCTCAAAGTTGCAATTGTTTAGAGTGAAATCTTGGAATTCCATCGAAAATCTGCAGTAATGGACCTACGTTACCAAAACAAGAAGGGGAACAACACGAAAGTTACATAGGAAGTTAGGGTGGATAGGTTAGATGATGGTAAGATCAATTACATTGCGTTCCCCAACCGTTAATATATGTTTCTAGATGTGACAATAGGGACTGCTGGAACTGATTTCAGCGCGAACTCAAAACAAAGAGAAATTTACAATCCGGTTATAGAATCGAGCTAGACTTTTTCACGGTTGTGGAATCAAATGCATCACCCTAGAGAACCTAAATTTGAACAAGTGGACCATTAGAGTGTTTTTCTAAGAATCACTTGTCATAGGTCTCAAAGTAGCACTTGTTTAGAGTGAAATCTTGGAATTCCATCGAAAATCTCTATGTTGACGTACGTACCGAAACAAGAAGGGGAACGACACGAAAGGTACATAGGAAGTTAGGGTCGATAGGTTAGATGATGGTAGGATCAATTACATTGCATTCCCCAACCGTTAAAATATGTTTTACGCATGTGACATTAGGGACTGCTGCGCGCTGATTTCAGCGTGAACTCAAACAAAGAGAAGTTTCCAATCCGGTTATAGAATCGGGGCTAGACTTCTTGGCGGTTGTGGAATCAAATTCCTCACCCTAGAGAACCTAAATTTGAACATGTGGACCATTAGAGAGTTTTTCTAAGAATCACTTGTCATAGGCCTCAAAGTAGCACTTGTTTAGAGCGAAATCTTGGAATTCCATCGAAAATCTTCGTAATCGACCTACGTCTTAGAAAACAAGAAGGGGAACGACACGATAGGTACATAGGAAGTTAGGGTGGATAGGTTAGATGATGGTAGGATCAACTACATTGGCGTTACCCAACCGTTAATATATGTTTCTAGATGTGACATTAGGGACAGGACTGCGCAGATTTCAGCGAAATCAAAACAAAGAGAAGTGTCCAATCCGGCTATAGAATCGAGCTAGACTTTTTCGCGGTTGTGGAATCAAGTGCCACACCGAGAGAGCCTAAATTTGAACAAGTGGACCGATAGAGTGTTTTTCTAAGAATCACTTGTCATAGGCCTCAAAGTTGCACTTGTTTAGAGTGAAATCTTGGAATTCCATCGAAAATCTCTATGGTCGACCTACGTGCATCAAACAAGAAGGGGAACGACACGAAAGTTACATAGGAAGTTAGGGAGGATTGGTTAGATGATGGTAAGATCAATTACATTGCGTTCCCCAACCGTTAATATATGTTTTACGGATGTGAGAATAGGGACTGGCTGGCGCTGATTTCAGCACGAACTCAAAACAAAGAGAAATTTACAATCCGGTTATAGAATCGAGCTAGACTTTTTCACGGTTTGTGGAATCAAATGCCTCACCCTAGAGAACCTAAATTTGAACAAGTGGACCATTAGAGTGTTTTTCTAAGAATCACTTGTCATAGGTCTCAAAGTAGCACTTGTTTAGAGTGAAATCTTAGAATTCCATCGAAAATCTCTATGTCGACCTACGTCATCGAAACAAGAAGGGGAACGACACGAAAGGTACATAGGAAGTTAGGGTCGATAGGTTAGATGATGGTAGGATCAATTACATTGGCGTTCCCCATCCGTTAAAATATGTTTTACGCATGTGACATTAGGGACTGCTCGCGCTGATTTCAGCGTGAACTCAAAACAAAGAGAAACTTCCAATCCGGTTATAGAATCGAGCTAGACTTTTTCACGGTTGTGGAATCAAATGCCTCACCCTAGAGAACCTAAATTTGAACAAGTGGACCATTAGAGAGTTTTCTAAGAATCACTTGTCATAGGCCTCAAAGTAGCACTTGTTTAGAGTGAAATCTTGGAATTCCATCGAAAATCTCTCGTAATCGACCTATGTGCTTGAAACAAGAAGGGGAACGACTCGAAAGGTACATAGGAAGTTAGGGTGGATAGGTTAGATGATGGTAGGATCAATTACATTGCGTTCCCCAACCGTTAAAATATGTTTCGCATGTCACATTAGGGACTGCTCGCGCTGATTTCAGCGTGAACTCAAAACAAAGAGAACTTTCCAATCCGGTTATAGAATTGAGCTAGACTTTTTGGCGGTTATGGAATCAAATGCCTCACCCTAGAGAACCTAAATTTGAACAAGTGGACCATTAGAGAGTTTTTCTAAGAATCACTTGTCATTGGCCTCAAAGTAGCACTTGTTTAGAGTGAAATCTTAGAATTTCATCGACAATCTCTATGTAGATCTACGCATCAAACCAAGAAGGGAACGACACGAAAGGTACATAGGAAGTTGGGGTGGACAGGTTAGATGATGGTAGGATCAATTACATTGCGTTACCCAACCGTTAATATATGTTTCAGCATGTGACATTTGGGACTGCTTTCGCTGATTTCAGCGTGAACTCAAAACAAAGAGAAGTTTCCAATCCAGGTTATAGAATCGAGCTAGACTTTTTTTAGGGTTGTGGAATCAAGTGCCTCACCCTAGAGAGCCTAAATTTGAACAAGTGGACCATTAGAGAGTTTTTTCTAAGAATCACTTGTCATAGGCCTCAAAGTAGCACTTGTTTAGAGTGAAATCTTGGAATTCCATCAAAATCTCTATGTCGACCTACGTGCCAAAACAAGAAGGGAACGAACGATACGAAAGGTACATAGGAAGTTAGGGTGGATAGGTTAGATGGTGGTTGGATCAACTACATTGCGTTACCCAACCGTTAATATATGTTTTGGATGTGACATTTGGGACAGCTGGCGTTGATTTCAGCGCGAACACAAAACAAAGAGAAGTGTCCAATCCGGTTATAGAATCGATCTAGACTTTTTCGCGGTTGTGGAATCAAATGCCTCACCCTAGAGAGCCTAAATTTGAACAAGTGGACCGATAGAGTGTTTTTCTAAGAATCACTTGTCATAGGCCTCAAAGTAGCACTTGTTTAGAGTGAAATCTTGGAATTCCATCGAAAATCTCTATGGTAGACCTACGTGCCGAAAAAAAGAAGGGAACGACACGAAAGGTACATAGGAAGTTAGGGTGGATAGGTTAGATGATGGCAGGATCAATTACATTGCGTTCCCCAACCGTTAAAATATGTTTACGCATGTGACATTAGGGACAGCTCGCGTTGATTTCAGCGTGAACTCAAAACAAAGAGAAGTGTCCAATCCGGTTATAGAATCGAGCTAGACTTTTTGGTTGTGGAATCAAATGCCTCACCCTAGAGAACCTAGATTTGAACAAGTGGACCATTAGAGTGTTTTTCTAAGAATCACTTGTCATAGGCCTCAAAGTAGCACTTGTTTAGAGTGAAATCTTGGAATTCCATCGAAAATCTCTATGTCGGCCTACGTCTCAGAAACAAGAAGGGGAACGACACGAAAGTTACATAGGAAGTTAGGGTGGATAGGTTAGATGATGGTAGGATCAATTACATTGCGTTCCCCAACCGTTAATATATGTTTACGGATGTGATATTAGGGACTGCTGTGGCTGATTTCAGCGTGAACTCAAAACAAAGAGAAGTTTCCAATCCGGTTATAGAATCGAGCTAGACTTTTTGGCGGTTGTGGAATCAAATTCCTCACCCTAGAGAACCTAAATTTGAACATGTGGACCATTAGAGAGTTTTTCTAAGAATCACTTGTCATAGGTCTCAAAGTAGCACTTGTTTAGAGCGAAATCTTGGAATTCCATCGAAAATCTCTATAATCGAGCCTACGTACCGAAACAAGAAGGGGAACGACACGATAGGTACATAGGAAGTTAGGGTGGATAGGTTAGATGATGGTAGGATCAACTACATTCGTTACCCAACCGTTAATATATGTTTCTAGATGTGACATTAGGGACAAGCTGCGCAGATTTCAGCGTGAAATCAAAACAAAGAGAAGTGTCCAATCCGGCTATAGAATCGAGCTAGACTTTTTCGCGGTTGTGGAATCAAGTGCCTCACCCGAGAGAGCCTAAATTTGAACAAAGTGGACCGATAGAGTGTTTTTCTAAGAATCACTTGTCATAGGCCTCAAAGTTGCACTTGTTTAGAGTGAAATCTTGGAATTCCATCGAAAATCTACGTAATGGAGCCTACGTGCATCGAAACAAGAAGGGGAACGACACGAAAGTTACATAGGAAGTTAGGGAGGATTGGTTAGATGATGGTAAGATCAATTACATTCGTTCCCCAACCGTTAATATATGTTTCTGGATGTGAGAATAGGGACTGCTGGCGCTGATTTCAGCACGAACTCAAAACAAAGAGAAATTAACAATCCGGTTGTAGAATCGAGCTAGACTTTTTCACGGTTGTGGAATCAAATGCCTCACCCTAGAGAACCTAAATTTGAACAAGTGGACCATTAGAGTGTTTTTCTAAGAATCACTTGTCATATGTCTCAAAGTAGCACTTGTTTAGAGTGAAATCTTGGAATTCCATCGAAAATCTCTATGTTGACCTACGTGCATCAAAACAAGAAGGGGAACGACACGAAAGGTACATAGGAAGTTAGGGTCGATAGGTTAGATGATGGTAGGATCAATTACATTGCGTTCCCCAACCGTTAAAATATGTTTCTGCATGTGACATTAGGGACTGCTCGCGCTGATTTCAGCGTGAACTCAAAACAAAGAGAAGTTTCCAATCCGGTTATAGAATCGAGCTAGACTTCTTGGCGGTTGTGGAATCAAATTCCTCACCCTAGAGAACCTAAATTTGAACATGTGGACCATTAGAGAGTTTTTCTAAGAATCACTTGTCATAGGCCTCAAAGTAGCACTTGTTTAGAGCGAAATCTTGGAATTCCATCGAAAATCTCTGTGTCGACCTACGTACCGAAACAAGAAGGGGAACGACACGAAAGGTACATAGGAAGTTAGGGTGGATAGGTTAGATGATGGTAGGATCAACTACATTGCGTTACCCAACCGTTAATATATGTTTCTAGATGTGACATTAGGGACAGCTGGCGCAGATTTCAGCGCGAAATCAAAACAAAGAGAAGTGTCCAATCCGGCTATAGAATCGAGCTAGACTTTTTCGCGGTTGTGGAATCAAGTGCCTCACCCGAGAGAGCCTAAATTTGAACAAGTGGACCGATAGAGTGTTTTTCTAAGAATCACTTGTCATAGGCCTCAAAGTTGCACTTGTTTAGAGTGAAATCTTGGAATTCCATCGAAAATCTACGTAATCGACCTACGTGCCAAAACAAGAAGGGGAACGACACGAAAGTTACATAGGAAGTTAGGGAGGATTGGTTAGATGATGGTAAGATCAATTACATTGCGTTCCCCAACCGTTAACATATGTTTCTAGGATGTGAGAATAGGGATTTGCTGGCGCTTTTCAGCACGAACCCAAAACAAAGAGAAATTTCCAATCCGGTTATAGAATCGAGCTAGACTTTTTCACGGTTGTGGAATCAAATGCCTCACCCTAGAGAACCTAAATTTGAACAAGTGGACCATTAGAGTGTTTTTCTAAGAATCACTTGTCATAGGTCTCAAAGTAGCACTTGTTTAGAGTGAAATCTTGGAATTCCATCGAAAAATCTCTATGTTGACCTACGTCATCAAAACAAGAAGGGGGCGACACGAAAGGTACATAGGAAGTTAGGGTCGATAGGTTAGATGATGGTAGGATCAATTACATTGCGTTCCCCAACCATTAAAATATGTTTCGCATGTGACATTAGGGGACTGCTTTCGCTGATTTCAGCGTGAACTCAAAACAAAGAGAAGTTTCTAATCCGGTTATAGAATCGAGCTAGACTTCTTGGAGGTTGTGGAATCAAATTCCTCACCCTAGAGAACCTAAATTTGAACATGTGGACCATTAGAGAGTTTTTCTAAGAATCACTTGTCATAGGCCTCAAAGTAGCACTTGTTTAGAGTGAAATCTTGGAATTCCATCGAAAATCTCTATAATAGACCTACGTCAAAATAAGAAGGGGAACAACACGAAAGGTACATAGGAAGTTAGGGTGGATAGGTTAGATGATGGTAGGATCAACTACATTGCGTTACCCCAACCGTTAATATATGTTTCTAGATGTGACATTAGGGACAGCTGCCGCTGATTTCAGCGTGAAAATCAAAACAAAGAGAAGTGTCCAATCCGGTTATAGAATCGAGCTAGACTTTTTCGCGGTTGTGGAATCAAATGCCTCACCCGAGAGAACCTAAATTTGAACAAGTGGACCATTAGAGAGTTTTTCTAAGAATCACTTGTCATAGGCCTCAAAGTTGCACTTGTTTAGAGTGAAATCTTGGAATTCCATCAAAATTCTCTATGTGGACCTACGTACATCAAACAAGAAGGGGAACGACACGAAAGGTACATTGGAAGTTTGGGTGGATAGGTTAGATGATGGTAAGATCAATTACATTGCATTCCCCAACCGTTAATATATGCGTTTCGGATGTGACAATAGGGACTAGCTGGTGCTGATTTCAGCGTGAAATCAAAACAAAGAGAAACTTCCAATCCGGTTATAGAATCGAGCTAGACTTTTTCACGGTTGTGGAATCAAATGCCTCACCCTAGAGAACCTAAATTTGAACAAGTGGACCATTAGAGAGTTTTTCTAAGAATCACTTGTCATAGGCCTCAAAAAGTAGCACTTGTTTAGAGTGAAATCTTGGAATTCCATCGAAAATCTCTATGTCGACCTACGTCTTAGAAACAAGAAGGGGAACGACACAAAAGGTACATAGGAAGTTAGGGAGGATAGGTTAGATGATGGTAGGATCAATTACATTGCGTTCCCCATCCGTTAAAATATGTTTTACGCATGTGACAATAGGGACTGCTGGCGCTGATTTCAGCACAACTCAAAACAAAGAGAAATTTCCAATCCGGTTATAGAATCGAGCTAGACTTTTTCACGGTTGTGGAATCAAATGCCTCACCCTAGAGAACCTAAATTTGAACAAGTGGACCATTAGAGTGTTTTTCTAAGAATAACTTGTCATAGGCCTCAAAGTAGCACTTGTTTAGAGTGAAATCTTGGAATTCCATCGAAAATCTCCATGTTGACCTACGTCAAAAACAAGAAGGGAAACGACACGAAAGGTACATAGGAAGTTAGGGTGGATAGGTTAGATGATGGTAGGATCAATTACATTGCGTTCCCCATCCGTTAAAATATGTTTACGCATGTGACATTAGGGACTGCTCGCGCTGATTTCAGCGTGAACTCAAAACAAAGAGAAACTTTCCAATCCGGTTATAGAATCGAGCTAGACTTTTTGGCGGTTGTGGAATCAAATGCCTCACCCTAGAGAACCTAAATTTGAACAAGTGGACCATTAGAGAGTTTTTCTAAGAATCACTTGTCATAGGCCTCAAAGTAGCACTTGTTTAGAGTGAAATCTTGGAATTCCATCGAAAATCTCTCAGTGTCGACCTACGTGCATCAAAACAAGAAGGGGAAACGACACGAAAGGTACATACGAAGTTAGGGTGGATAGGTTAGATGATGGCAGGATTTTTTTTTTGTGATTTGTGGAATCAAGTGCCTCACCCAACCTAAATTTGAACAAGTGGACCGATATGTTTTTCTAAGAATCACTTGTCATAGGCCTCAAAGTAGCACTTGTTTAGAGGAAATCTTGGAATTCCATCGAAAATTTCAGGTCGACCCTACGTGCATCAAACAAGAAGGGGAACGAAAAAAGGTACATAGGAAGTTAGGGTGGATAGGTTAGATGATGGCAGGATCAATTACATTATGTTCCCCAACCTTTCAAATATGTTTTACTATGTGACATTAGGGACATACCGACGTTTTTCAGCGGAACTCAAAACAAAGAGAAGTGTCCAATCCGGCTATAGAATCGAGCTAGACTTTTTTCGCGGTTTGGGAATCAAGTGCCTCACCCGAGAGAGCCTAGATTTGAACAAGTGGACCGATAGAGTGTTTTTCTAAGAATCACTTGTCATAGGCCTCAAAGTAGCACTTGTTTAGAGTGAAATCTTGGAATTCCATCGAAAATCTCTCGTAATGTCGACCTACGTACCAAAACAAGAAGGGGAACGACACGAAAGGTACATAGGAAGTTAGGGTGGATAGGTTAGATGATGGCAGGATCAATTACATTCGTTCCCCAAAAGCGTTAAAATATGTTTCTGGATGTGACATTAGGGACAAACGGGCGTTGATTTCAGCGCGACTCAAAACAAAGAGAAATTGTCCAATCCGGTTATAGAATCGAGCTAGACTTTTTTTCACGGTTGTGGAATCAAATGCCTCACCCGAGAGAACCTAGATTTGAACAAGTGGACCATTAGAGTGTTTTTCTAAGAATCACTTGTCATAGGCCTCAAAGTAGCACTTGTTTAGAGTGAAATCTTGGAATTCCATCGAAAATCTCTATGTTGGCCTACGTGCGAAACAAGAAGGGGAACGACACGAAAGTTACATAGGAAGTTAGGGTGGATAGGTTAGATGATGGTAGGATCAATTACATTGCATTCCCCAACCGTTAATATATGTTTCTGCATGTGACATTAGGGACTGCTCGCGCTGATTTCAGCGTGAACTCAAAACAAAGAGAAGTTTCCAATCCGGTTATAGAATCGAGCTAGACTTCTTGGCGGTTGTGGAATCAAATGCCTCACCCTAGAGAACCTAAATTTGAACAAGTGGACCATTAGAGAGTTTTTCTAAGAATCACTTGTCATAGGCCTCAAAGTAGCACTTGTTTAGAGTGAAATCTTGGAATTCCATCGAAAATCTGCAGGTCGACCTACGTCATCGAAACAAGAAGGGGAACGACACGAAAGGTACATAGGAAGTTAGGGTGGATAGGTTAGATGATGGTAGGATCAATTACATTGCGTTCCCCATCCGTTAAAATATGTTTCTAGCATGTGACATTAGGGACTGCTCGCGCTGATTTCAGCGTGAACTCAAAACAAAAGAAACTTCCAATCCGTTATAGAATCGAGCTAGACTTTTTCACGGTTATGGAATCAAATGCCTCACCCTAGAGAACCTAAATTTGAACAAGTGGACCATTAGAGAAATTTTTCTAAGAATCACTTGTCATAGGCCTCAAAGTAGCACTTGTTTAGAGTGAAATCTTGGAATTCCATCGAAAATCTCTATGTTGACCTACGTGCATCGAAAGAAGAAGGGGAACGACACGAAAAGGTACATACGAAGTTAGGGTGGATAGGTTAGATGATGGTAGGATCAATTACATTGCGTTCCCCAACCGTTAAAATATGTTTTCGGATGTCACATTAGGGACTGCTCGCGCTGATTTCAGCGTGAACTCAAAACAAAGAGAACTTTCCAATCCGGTTATAGAATTGAGCTAGACTTTTTGGCGGTTATGGAATCAAATGCCTCACCCTAGAGAACCTAAATTTGAACAAGTGGACCATTAGAGAGTTTTTCTAAGAATCACTTGTCATTGGCCTCAAAGTAGCACTTGTTTAGAGTGAAATCTTAGAATTCCATCGACAATCTCTATGTCGATCTACGTACCGAAACCAGAAGGGGAACGACACGAAAGGTATATAGGAAGTTAGGGTGGATAGGTTAGATGATGGTAGGATCAATTACATTGCGTTACCCAACCGTTAATATATGTTTACGCATGTGACATTTGGGGACTGCTCGCTGATTTCAGCGTGAACTCAAAACAAAGAGAAGTTTCCAATCCAGTTATAGAATCGAGCTAGACTTTTTTACGGTTGTGGAATCAAATGCCTCACCCTAGAGAACCTAAATTTGAACAAGTGGACCATTAGAGAGTTTTTCTAAGAATCACTTGTCATAGGCCTCAAAGTAGCACTTGTTTAGAGCGAAATCTTGGAATTCCATCGAAAATCTCTATGTTGACCTACGTGCTCAAAACAAGAAGGGGAACGACACGAAAGGTACATAGGAAGTTAGGGTTAGATAGGTTAGATGATGGTAGGATCAATTACATTGCGTTCCCCAACCGTTAAAATATGTTTCTGCATGTGACATTAGGGACTGCTCGCGCTGATTTCAGCGTGAACTCAAAACAAAGAGAAGTTTCCAATCCGGTTATAGAATCGAGCTAGACTTCTTGGCGGTTGTGGAATCAAATTCCTCACCCTAGAGAACCTAAATTTGAACATGTGGACCATTAGAGAGTTTTTCTAAGAATCACTTGTCATAGGCCTCAAAGTAGCACTTGTTTAGAGCGAAATCTTGGAATTCCATCGAAAATCTACGTGTTAGACCTACGTCATCGAAACAAGAAGGGGAACGACACGATAGGTACATAGGAAGTTAGGGTGGATAGGTTAGATGATGGTAGGATCAACTACATTGCGTTACCCAACCGTTAATATATGTTTCTAGATGTGACATTAGGGACAGCTGGCGCAGATTTCAGCGCGAAATCAAAACAAAGAGAAGTGTCCAATCCGGCTATAGAATCGAGCTAGACTTTTTCGCCGTTGTGGAATCAAGTGCCTCACCCGAGAGAGCTTAAATTTGAACAAGTGGACCGATAGAGTGTTTTTCTAAGAATCATTTGTCATAGGCCTCAAAGTTGCACTTGTTTAGAGTGAAATCTTGGAATTCCATCGAAAATCTCTGGTCGACCTACGTGCATCAAACTAGAAGGGGAACGACACGAAAGTTACATAGGAAGTCAGGGGAGGATTGGTTAGATGATGGTAAGATCAATTACATTGCGTTCTCCAACCGTTAATATATGTTTTACGGATGTGAGAAAAGGGATCGCCGGGCGCTGATTTCAGCACGAACTCAAAACAAAGAGAAATTTACAATCCGGTTATAGAATCGAGCTAGACTTTTTCACGGTTGTGGAATCAAATGCCTCACCCTAGAGAACCTAAATTTGAACAAGTGGACCATTAGAGTGTTTTTCTAAGAATCACTTGTCATAGGTCTCAAAGTAGCACTTGTTTAGAGTGAAATCTTGGAATTCCATCGAAAATCTCTATGTTGACCTACGTGCATCAAACAAGAAGGGGAACGACACGAAAGGTACATAGGAAGTTAGGGTCGATAGGTTAGATGATGGTAGGATCAATTACATTGCGTTCCCCAACCGTTAAAATATGTTTCTGCATGTGACATTAGGGACTGCTCGCGCTGATTTCAGCGTGAACTCAAAACAAAGAGAAGTTTCCAATCCGGTTATAGAATCAAGCTAGACTTCTTGGCGGTTGTGGAATCAAATTCCTCACCCTAGAGAACCTAAATTTGAACATGTGGACCATTAGAGAGTTTTTCTAAGAATCACTTGTCATAGGCCTCAAAGTAGCACTTGTTTAGAGCGAAATCTTGGAATTCCATCGAAAATCTACGTAATGGACCTACGCATCAAAACAAGAAGGGGAACGACACGATAGGTACATAGGAAGTTAGGGTGGATAGGTTAGATGATGGTAGGATCAACTACATTGCGTTACCCAACCGTTAATATATGTTTCTAGATGTGACATTAGGGACAGCTGGCGCAGATTTCAGCGCGAAATCAAAACAAAGAGAAGTGTCCAATCCGGCTATAGAATCGAGCTAGACTTTTTCACGGTTGTGGAATCAAATGCCTCACCCTAGAGAACCTAAATTTGAACAAGTGGACCATTAGAGTGTTTTTCTAAGAATCACTTGTCATAGGTCTCAAAGTAGCACTTGTTTAGAGTGAAATCTTGGAATTCCATCGAAAATCTCTATGTCGACCTACGTACCGAAACAAGAAGGGAAACGACACGAAAGGTACATAGGAAGTTAGGGTCGATAGGTTAGATGATGGTAGGATCAATTACATTGCATTCCCCAACCGTTAATATATGTTTCTGGATGTGACATTAGGGACTGCTCGCGCTGATTTCAGCGTGAACTCAAAACAAAGAGAAACTTCCAATCCGGTTATAGAATCGAGCTAGACTTTTTCACGGTTGCGGAATCAAATGCCTCACCCTAGAGAACCTAAATTTGAACAAGTGGACCATTAGAGAGTTTTTCTCAGAATCACTTGTCGTAGGCCTCAAAGTAGCACTTGTTTAGAGTGAAATCTTGGAATTCCATCGAAAATCTACGTATTGTCGACCTACGTCATTGAAACAAGAAGGGGAACGACACGAAGGGTACATACGAAGTTAGGGTGGATAGGTTAGATGATGGTAGGATCAATTACATTGCGTTCCCCAACCGTTAAAATATGTTTCTGCATGTCACATTAGGGACTGCTCGCGCTGATTTCAGCGTGAACTCAAAACAAAGAGAAATTTACAATCCGGTTATAGAATCGAGCTAGACTTTTTCACGGTTGTGGAATCAAATGCCTCACCCTAGAGAACCTAAATTTGAACAAGTGGACCATTAGAGTGTTTTTCTAAGAATCACTTGTCATAGGTCTCAAAGTAGCACTTGTTTAGAGTGAAATCTTGGAATTCCATCGAAAATCTCTATGTTGACCTACGTCATCAAACAAGAAGGGGAACGACACGAAAGGTACATAGGAAGTTAGGGTCGATAGGTTAGATGATGGTAGGATCAATTACATTGCGTTCCCCAACCGTTAAAATATGTTTTACGCATGTGACATTAGGGGACTGCTCGCGCTGATTTCAGCGTGAACTCAAAACAAAGAGAAGTTTCCAATCCGGTTATAGAATCAAGCTAGACTTCTTGGCGGTTGTGGAATCAAATTCCTCACCCTAGAGAACCTAAATTTGAACATGTGGACCATTAGAGAGTTTTTCTAAGAATCACTTGTCATAGGCCTCAAAGTAGCACTTGTTTAGAGCGAAATCTTGGAATTCCATCGAAAATCTCTCTGTAATCGACCTACGCATCAAACAAGAAGGGGAACGACACGATAGGTACATAGGAAGTTAGGGTCGATAGGTTAGATGATGGTAGGATCAATTACATTGCCTTCCCCAACCGTTAATATATGTTTCTGGATGTGACATTAGGGACTGCTCGCGCTGATTTCAGCGTGAACTCAAAACAAAGAGAAACTTCCAATCCGGTTATAGAATCGAGGTAGACTTTTTCACGGTTGTGGAATCAAATGCCTCACCCTAGAGAACCTAAATTTGAACAAGTGGACCATTAGAGAGTTTTTCTCAGAATCACTTGTCGTAGGCCTCAAAGTAGCACTTGTTTAGAGTGAAATCTTGGAATTCCATCGAAAATCTCTGTATTACCCTACGAACTGAAACAAGAAGGGGAACGACACGAAAGGTACATACGAAGTTAGGGTCGATAGGTTAGATGATGGTAGGATCAATTACATTGCGTTCCCCAACCGTTAAAATATGTTTCTGCATGTCACATTAGGGACTGCTCGCGCTGATTTCAGCGTGAACTCAAAACAAAGAGAACTTTCCAATCCGGTTATAGAATTGAGCTAGACTTTTTGGCGGTTATGGAATCAAATGCCTCACCCTAGAGAACCTAAATTTGAACAAGTGGACCATTAGAGAGTTTTTCTAAGAATCACTTGTCATTGGCCTCAAAGTAGCACTTGTTTAGAGTGAAATCTTAGAATTCCATCGACAATCTCTATGTCGATCTACGTACCGAAACCAGAAGGGGAACGACACGAAAGGTACATAGGAAGTTGGGGTGGATAGGTTAAATGATGGTAGGATCAATTACATTGCGTTACCCAACCGTTAATATACGTTTCTGCATGTGACATTTGGGACTGCTCGCGCTGATTTCAGCGTGAACTCAAAACAAAGAGAAGTTTCCAATCCAGTTATAGAATCGAGCTAGACTTTTTGGCGGTTGTGGAATCAAGTGCCTCACCCGCGAGAGCCTAAATTTGAACAAGTGGACCATTAGAGAGTTTTCCTAAGAATCACTTGTCATAGGCCTCAAAGTAGCACTTGTTTAGAGTGAAATCTTGGAATTCCATCAAAAATCTCTATGTCGACCTACGTACCGAAACAAGAAGGCGAACGATACGAAAGGTACATAGGAAGTTAGGGTGGATAGGTTAGATGATGGTTGGATCAACTACATTGCGTTACCCAACCGTTAATATATGTTTCTAGATGTGACATTTGGGACAAAGTGGCGTTGATTTCAGCGAACACAAAACAAAGAGAAGTGTCCAATCCGCTATAGAATCGATCTAGACTTTTTTTTGCGGTTGTGGAATCAAGTGCCTCACCCGAGAGAGCCTAAATTTGAACAAGTGGACCGATAGAGTGTTTTTCTAAGAATCACTTGTCATAGGCCTCAAAGTAGCACTTGTTATAGTGAAATCTTGGAATTCCATCGAAAATCTCTATGTCGACCTACGTCTTAAAAAAGAAGGGAACGAATTACACGAAAGGTACATAGGAAGTTAGGGTGGATAGGTTAGATGATGGCTGGATCAATTACATTGCGTTCCCCAACCGTTAAAATATGTTTTACGCATGTGACATTAGGGGACAGCTGGCGTTGATTTCAGCGCGAACTCAAAACAAAGAGAAGTGTCCAATCCGGCTATAGAATCGAGCTAGACTTTTTCACGGTTGTGGAATCAAGTGCCTCACCCGAGAGCCTAGATTTGAACAAGTGGACCGATAGAGTGTTTTTCTAAGAATCACTTGTCATAGGCCTCAAAGTAGCACTTGTTTAGAGTGAAATCTTGGAATTCCATCGAAAATCTCTCGTGGTCGGCCTACGTGCGAAAACAAGAAGGGGAACGACACGAAAGTTACATAGGAAGTTAGGGTGGATAGGTTAAATGATGGTAGGATCAATTACATTGCATTCCCCAACCGTTAATATATGTTTACGGATGTGACATTAGGGACTGCTCGCTGATTTCAGCGTGAACTCAAAACAAAGAGAAGTTTCCAATCTGGTTATAGAATCGAGCTAGACTTCTTGGCGGTTGTGGAATCAAATGCCTCACCCTAGAGAACCTAAATTTGAACAAGTGGACCATTAGAGAGTTTTTCTAAGAATCACTTGTCATAGGCCTCAAAGTAGCACTTGTTTAGAGTGAAATCTTGGAATTCCATCGAAAATCTCTGTATTGACCTACGCATCAAACAAGAAGGGGAACGACACGAAAGGTACATAGGAAGTTAGGGTGGATAGGTTAGATGATGGTAGGATCAATTACATTGCGTTCCCCATCCGTTAAAATATGTTTTACGCATGTGACATTAGGGACTGCTCGCGCTGATTTCAGCGTGAACTCAAAACAAACAAAGAAAACTTCCAATCCGGCTATAGAATCGAGCTAGACTTTTTTCACGGTTGTGGAATCAAATGCCTCACCCTAGAGAACCTAAATTTGAACAAGTGGACCATTAGAGAATTTTTCTAAGAATCACTTGTCGTAGGCCTCAAAGTAGCACTTGTTTAGAGTGAAATCTTGGAATTCCATCGAAAATCTCTGTGTTGACCTACGTACCGAAAGAAGAAGGGGAACGACACGAAAGGTACATACGAAGTTAGGGTGGATAGGTTAGATGATGGTAGGATCAATTACATTGCGTTCCCCAACCGTTAAAATATGTTTACGCATGTCACATTAGGGACTGCTCGCTGGATTTCAGCGTGAACTCAAAACAAAGAGAACTTTCCAATCCGGTTATAGAATTGAGCTAGACTTTTTGGCGGTTATGGAATCAAATGCCTCACCCTAGAGAACCTAAATTTGAACAAGTGGACCATTAGAGAGTTTTTCTAAGAATCACTTGTCATTGGCCTCAAAGTAGCACTTGTTTAGAGTGAAATCTTAGAATTCCATCGACAATCTCTATGTCGATCTACGTACCGAAACCAGAAGGGGAACGACACGAAAGGTACATAGGAAGTTAGGGTGGATAGGTTAGATGATGGTAGGATCAATTACATTGCGTTACCCAACCGTTAATATACGTTTCTCGCATGTGACATTTGGGACTGCTCGCGCTGATTTCAGCGTGAACTCAAAACAAAGAGAAGTTTCCAATCCAGTTATAGAATCGAGCTAGACTTTATGGCGGTTGTGGAATCAAGTGCCTCACCCTAGAGAGCCTAAATTTGAACAAGTTGACCATTAGAGAGTTTTCCTAAGAATCACTTGTCATAGGCCTCAAAGTAGCACTTGTTTAGAGTGAAATCTTGGAATTCCATCGAAAATCTCTATGTCGACCTACGTGCATCAAACAAGAAGGCGAACGATACGAAAAGGTACATAGGAAGTTAGGGTGGATAGGTTAGATGATGGTTGGATCAACTACATTGGCGTTACCCAACCGTTAATATATGTTTACGGATGTGACATTTGGGACAGCCGGGCGTTGATTTCAGCGCGAACACAAAACAAAGAGAAGTGTCCAATCCGGCTATAGAATCGATCTAGACTTTTTTTTCGCGGTTGTGGAATCAAGTGCCACACCCGAGAGAGCCTAAATTTGAACAAGTGGACCGATAGAGTGTTTTTCTAAGAATCACTTGTCATAGGCCTCAAAGTAGCACTTGTTTAGAGTGAAATCTTGGAATTCCATCGAAAATCTCTATGTCGACCTACACGCATCAAAAACAAGAAGGGGAACGACCACGAAAGGTACATAGGAAGTTAGGGTGGATAGGTTAGATGATGGCAGGATCAATTACATTGCGTTCCCCAACCGTTAAAATATGTTTCTGCATGTGACATTAGGGACAGCTGGCGTTGATTTCAACGCGAACTCAAAACAAAGAGAAGTGTCCAATCCGGCTATAGAATCGAGCTAGAGTTTTTCGCGGTTGTGGAATCAAGTGCCTCACCCGAGAGAGCCTAGATTTGAACAAGTGGACCGACAGAGTGTTTTTCTAAGAATCACTTGTCATAGGCCTCAAAGTAGCACTTGTTTAGAGTGAAATCTTGGAATTCCATCGAAAATCTCTGTGTCGGCCTACGTACCGAAACAAGAAGGGGAACGACACGAAAGTTACATAGGAAGTTAGGGTGGATAGGTTAGATGATGGTAGGATCAATTACATTGCGTTCCCCAACCGTTAATATATGTTTCGGATGTGACATTAGGGATCGCCGCGCTGATTTCAGCGTGAACTCAAAACAAAGAGAAGTTTCCAATCCGGTTATAGAATCGAGCTAGACTTTTTGGCGGTTGTGGAATCAAATGCCTCACCCAAGAGAACCTAAATTTGAAAAAGTGGACCATTAGAGAGTTTATCTAAGAATCACTTGTCATAGGCCTCAAAGTAGCACTTGTTTAGAGTGAAATCTTGCAATTCCATCGAAAATCTCTATGTCGACCTATGTACCGAAAGAAGAAGGGGAATGATACGAAACGTACATAGGAAGTTAGGGTGGATAGGTTAGATGATGGTAGGATCAACTACATTGCGTTACCCAACCGTTAATATATGTTTTGGATGTGACATCGTGGGGCAAAATTTCAGCACGAACTCAAAACAAAGAGAAGTGTCCAATCCAGCTATAGAATCGAGCTAGACTTTTTTCACGGTTGTGGAATCAAGTGCCTCACCCGAGAGAGCCAAAATTTGAACAAGTGGACCGATAGAGTGTTTTTCTAAGCATCACTTGTCATAGGCCTCAAAGTAGCACTTGTTTAGAGTGAATCTTGGAATTCCATCGAAAATGTCTGCGTAATGGACCTACGTCGCATCAAAACAAGAAGGGGAACGAAACGAAAGTTACATAGGAAGTTAGGGTGGATAGGTTAGATGATGGTAGGATCAATTACATTGCATTCCCCAACCGTTAATATATGTTTCTGGATGTGACATTAGGGACTGCTCGCGCTGATTTCAGCGTGAACTCAAAACAAAGAGAAGTTTCCAATCTGGTTATAGAATCGAGCTAGACTTCTTGGCGGTTGTGGAATCAAATGCCTCACCCTAGAGAACCTAAATTTGAACAAGTGGACCATTAGAGAGTTTTTCTAAGAATCACTTGTCATAGGCCTCAAAGTAGCACTTGTTTAGAGTGAAATCTTGGAATTCCATCGAAAATCTCGTATTATCGACCTACGTCATCAAAACAAGAAGGGGAAACGACACGAAAGGTACATAGGAAGTTAGGGTGGATAGGTTAGATGATGGTAGGATCAATTACATTGCGTTCCCCATCCGTTAAAATATGTTTTACGCATGTGACATTAGGGACTGCTCGCGCTGATTTCAGCGTGAACTCAAAACAAACAGAAACTTCCAATCCGGCTATAGAATCGAGCTAGACTTTTTCACGGTTGTGGAATCAAATGCCTCACCCTAGAGAACCTAAATTTGAACAAGTGGACCATTAGAGAATTTTTCTAAGAATCACTTGTCGTAGGCCTCAAAGTAGCACTTGTTTAGAGTGAAATCTTGGAATTCCATCGAAAATCTCTGTGTTGACCTACGTACCGAAAGAAGAAGGGGAACGACACGAAAGGTACATACGAAGTTAGGGTGGATAGGTTAGATGATGGTAGGATCAATTACATTGCGTTCCCCAACCGTTAAAATATGTTTCTGCATGTCACATTAGGGACTGCTCGCGCTGATTTCAGCGTGAACTCAAAACAAAGAGAACTTTCCAATCCGGTTATAGAATTGAGCTAGACTTTTTGGCGGTTATGGAATCAAATGCCTCACCCTAGAGAACCTAAATTTGAACAAGTGGACCATTAGAGAGTTTTTCTAAGAATCACTTGTCATTGGCCTCAAAGTAGCACTTGTTTAGAGTGAAATCTTAGAATTCCATCGACAATCTCTATGTCGATCTACGTCATCGAAACCAGAAGGGGAAACCACACGAAAGGTACATAGGAAGTTAGGGTGGATAGGTTAGATGATGGTAGGATCAATTACATTGCGTTACCCAACCGTTAATATACGTTTCTGCATGTGACATTTGGGACTGCTCGCGCTGATTTCAGCGTGAACTCAAAACAAAGAGAAGTTTCCAATCCAGTTATAGAATCGAGCTAGACTTTATGGCGGTTGTGGAATCAAGTGCCTCACCCGCGAGAGCCTAAATTTGAACAAGTTGACCATTAGAGAGTTTTCCTAAGAATCACTTGTCATAGGCCTCAAAGTAGCACTTGTTTAGAGTGAAATCTTGGAATTCCATCGAAAATCTCTATGTCGACCTACGTACCGAAACAAGAAGGCGAACGATACGAAAGGTACATAGGAAGTTAGGGTGGATAGGTTAGATGATGGTTGGATCAACTACATTGCGTTACCCAACCGTTAATATATGTTTCCTCGATGTGACATTTGGGACAGGTGGGCGTTGATTTCAGCGCGAACACAAAACAAAGAGAAGTGTCCAATCCGGCTA
Source organism: Hyparrhenia diplandra (assembly GCA_015847255.1). NCBI lineage: Eukaryota > Viridiplantae > Streptophyta > Magnoliopsida > Poales > Poaceae > Hyparrhenia > Hyparrhenia diplandra. The sequence continues at coordinate 25,104 of JADLZK010013187.1, read as the reverse complement.
TAGAATCGATCTAGACTTTTTTCGCGGTTGTGGAATCAAGTGCCACACCCGAGAGCCTAAATTTGAACAAGTGGACCGATAGAGTGTTTTTCTAAGAATCACTTGTCATAGGCCTCAAAGTAGCACTTGTTTAGAGTGAAATCTTGGAATTCCATCGAAAATCTACGTGGTCGACCTACGCATGCAAAAACAAGAAGGGGAACGACACGAAAGGTACATAGGAAGTTAGGGTGGATAGGTTAGATGATGGCAGGATCAATTACATTGCGTTCCCCAACCGTTAAAATATGTTTTACGCATGTGACATTAGGGGCGGTGGGCGTTGATTTCAACGCGAACTCAAAACAAAGAGAAGTGTCCAATCCGCTATAGAATCGAGCTAGAGTTTTTCGCGGTTGTGGAATCAAGTGCCTCACCCGAGAGAGCCTAGATTTGAACAAGTGGACCGACAGAGTGTTTTTCTAAGAATCACTTGTCATAGGCCTCAAAGTAGCACTTGTTTAGAGTGAAATCTTGGAATTCCATCGAAAATCTCTATATTCGGCCTACGTGCATCAAACAAGAAGGGGAAACGACACGAAAGTTACATAGGAAGTTAGGTGGATAGGTTAGATGATGGTAGGATCAATTACATTGCGTTCCCCAACCGTTAATATATGTTTCGGATGTGACATTAGGGATCTGCTCGCGCTGATTTCAGCGTGAACTCAAAAACAAAGAGAAGTTTCCAATCCGGTTATAGAATCGAAGCTAGACTTTTTTGGCGGTTGTGGAATCAAATGCCTCACCCAAGAGAACCTAAATTTGAAAAAAGTGGACCATTAGAGAGTTTATCTAAGAATCACTTGTCATAGGCCTCAAAGTAGCACTTGTTTAGAGTGAAATCTTGCAATTCCATCGAAAATCTCTATGTCGACCTATGTACCGAAGAAGAAGGGGAATGATACGAAACGTTACATAGGAAGTTAGGTGGATAGGTTAGATGATGGTAGGATCAACTACATTGCGTTACCCAACCGTTAATATATGTTTCTCGGATGTGACATCGGGGACGGTAGCGCGCTAATTTCAGCACGAACTCAAAACAAAGAGAAGTGTCCAATCCAGCTATAGAATCGAGCTAGACTTTTTCGCGGTTGTGGAATCAAGTGCCTCACCCGAGAGAGCCAAAATTTGAACAAGTGGACCGATAGAGTGTTTTTCTAAGCATCACTTGTCATAGGCCTCAAAGTAGCACTTGTTTAGAGTGAATCTTGGAATTCCATCGAAAATGTCTGTGTCGACCTACGTACCGAAACAAGAAGGGGAACGAAACGAAAGTTACATAGGAAGTTAGGGTGGATAGGTTAGATGATGGTAAGATCAAGTACATTGCGTTCCCCAACCGTTAATATATGTTTCTAGATGTGACAATATGGATTTCCGGGCGCTGATTTCAGCGCGAACTCAAAACAAAGAGAAATTTCCAATCCGGTTATAGAATCGAGCTACACTTTTTCACGGTTGTGGAATCAAATGCCTCACCCTAGAGAAGCTAAATTTGAACAAGTGGACCATTAGAGAGTTTTTCTAAGAATCACTTGCCATAGGTCTCAAAGTAGCACTTGTTTAGAGTGAAATCTTGGAATTCCATCAAAAATCTCTATGTCGACCTACGTACCGAAACAAGAAGGGGAACGACACGAAAGGTACATAGGAAGTTAGGGTCGATAGGTTAGATGATGGTAGGATCAATTACATTGCGTTCCCCAACCATTAATATATGTTTCTGCATGTGACATTAGGGACTGCTCGCGCTGATTTCAGCGTGAACTCAAAAACAATGAGAAGTTTCCAATCCGGTTATAGAATCGAGCTAGACTTCTGGAGGTTGTGGAATCAAATCGTCACCCTAGAGAACCTAAATTTGAACAAGTGGACCATTAGAGAGTTTTTCTAAGAATCACTTGTCATAGGCCACAAAGTAGCACTTGTTTAGAGTGAAATCTTGGAATTCCATCGAAAATCTCTATGTCGACCTACGTCATCAAACAAGAAGGGGAACGACACGAAAGGTACATAGGAAGTTAGGGTCGATAGGTTAGATGATGGTAGGATCAATTACATTGCGTTCCCCAACCGTTAAAATATGTTTTACGCATGTCACATTAGGGATCTGCTCAAGCTGATTTCAGCGTAAACTCAAAACAAAGAGAAGTTTCCAATCCGGTTATAGAATCAAGCTAGACTTTTTGGCGGTTGTGGAATCAAATGCCTCACCCTAGAGAACCTAAATTTGAACAAGTGGACCATTAGAGAGTTTTTGTAAGAATCACTTGTCATAGGACTCAAAGTAGCACTTGTTTAGAGTGAAATCTTGGAATTCCATCAAAAATCTCTATGTTGACCTATTTACCGAAACAAGAAGGGGAACGATACGAAAGGTACATAGGAAGTTAGGGTGGATAGGTTAGATGATGGAAGGATCAACTACATTGCGTTACCCAACCGTTAATATATGTTTCTGGATGTGACATTAGGGACAGCTGGCGCTGATTTCAGCGCGAACTCAAAACAAAGAGAAGTGTCCAATCCGGCTATAGAATCGAAGCTAGACTTTTCGCGGTTGTGGAATCAAGTGCCTCACCGAGAGAGCCCTAATTTGAACAAGTGGACCGATATAGTGTTTTTCTAAGAATCACTTGTCATAGGCCTCAAAGTTGCACTTGTTTAGAGTGAAATCTTGGAATTCCATCGAAAATCTCTGTGTCGACCTACGTACCAAAACAAGAAGGGGAACAACACGAAAGTTACATAGGAAGTTAGGGTGGATAGGTTAGATGATGGTAAGATCAATTACATTGCGTTCCCCAACCGTTAATATATGTTTCTGGATGTGACAATAGGGACTGCTGGAACTGATTTCAGCGCGAACTCAAAACAAAGAGAAATTTACAATCCGGTTATAGAATCGAGCTAGACTTTTTCACGGTTGTGGAATCAAATGCATCACCCTAGAGAACCTAAATTTGAACAAGTGGACCATTAGAGTGTTTTTCTAAGAATCACTTGTCATAGGTCTCAAAGTAGCACTTGTTTAGAGTGAAATCTTGGAATTCCATCGAAAATCTCTATGTTGACGTGCGTCGAAACAAGAAGGGGAACGACACGAAAGGTACATAGGAAGTTAGGGTCGATAGGTTAGATGATGGTAGGATCAATTACATTGCATTCCCCAACCGTTAAAATATGTTTTACGCATGTGACATTAGGGACTGCTCGCGCTGATTTCAGCGTGAACTCAAAACAAAGAGAAGTTTCCAATCCGGTTATAGAATCGGGCTAGACTTCTTGGCGGTTGTGGAATCAAATTCCTCACCCTAGAGAACCTAAATTTGAACATGTGGACCATTAGAGAGTTTTTTTCTAAGAATCACTTGTCATAGGCCTCAAAGTAGCACTTGTTTAGAGCGAAATCTTGGAATTCCATCGAAAATCTTCGTGGTAGACCTCGTCTTCAAACAAGAAGGAAACGACACGATAGGTACATAGGAAGTTAGGGTGGATAGGTTAGATGATGGTAGGATCAACTACATTGCGTTACCCAACCGTTAATATATGTTTCTAGATGTGACATTAGGGACACCGTGGCGCAGATTTCAGCGAAATCAAAACAAAGAGAAGTGTCCAATCCGGCTATAGAATCGAGCTAGACTTTTTCGCGGTTGTGGAATCAAGTGCCACACCCGAGAGAGCCTAAATTTGAACAAGTGGACCGATAGAGTGTTTTTCTAAGAATCACTTGTCATAGGCCTCAAAGTTGCACTTGTTTAGAGTGAAATCTTGGAATTCCATCGAAAATCTCTCGTAATCGACCTACGTGCATCGAAACAAGAAGGGGAACGACCGCGAAAGTTACATAGGAAGTTAGGGAGGATTGGTTAGATGATGGTAAGATCAATTACATTGCGTTCCCCCAACCGTTAATATATGTTTTTCGGATGTGAGAATAGGGATCTGCCGGGCGCTGATTTCAGCACGAACTCAAAACAAAAGAGAAATTTACAATCCGGTTATAGAATCGAGCTAGACTTTTCACGGTTGTGGAATCAAATGCCTCACCCTAGAGAACCTAAATTTGAACAAGTGGACCATTAGAGTGTTTTTCTAAGAATCACTTGTCATAGGTCTCAAAGTAGCACTTGTTTAGAGTGAAATCTTAGAATTCCATCGAAAATCTCTATGTCGACCTACGTGCATCAAAACAAGAAGGGAAACGACACGAAAGGTACATAGGAAGTTAGGGTCGATAGGTTAGATGATGGTAGGATCAATTACATTGCGTTCCCCATCCGTTAAAATATGTTTTACGCATGTGACATTAGGGACTGCTCGCGCTGATTTCAGCGTGAACTCAAAACAAAGAGAAACTTCCAATCCGGTTATAGAATCGAGCTAGACTTTTTCACGGTTGTGGAATCAAATGCCTCACCCTAGAGAACCTAAATTTGAACAAGTGGACCATTAGAGAGTTTTTCTAAGAATCACTTGTCGTAGGCCTCAAAGTAGCACTTGTTTAGAGTGAAATCTTGGAATTCCATCGAAAATCTCGTAATCGACCTATGTACTTTGAAACAAGAAGGGGAAACGACACGAAAGGTACATACTGAAGTTAGGGTGGATAGGTTAGATGATGGTAGGATCAATTACATTGCGTTCCCCAACCGTTAAAATATGTTTTACGCATGTCACATTAGGACTGCTCGCGCTGATTTCAGCGTGAACTCAAGACAAAGAGAACTTTCCAATCCGGTTATAGAATTGAGCTAGACTTTTTTGGCGGTTATGGAATCAAATGCCTCACCCTAGAGAACCTAAATTTGAACAAGTGGACCATTAGAGAGTTTTTCTAAGAATCACTTGTCATTGGCCTCAAAGTAGCACTTGTTTAGAGTGAAATCTTAGAATTTCATCGACAATCTCTATGTAGATCTACGTGCCGAAAAACCAGAAGGGGAACGACACGAAAGGTACATAGGAAGTTGGGGTGGACAGGTTAGATGATGGTAGGATCAATTACATTGCGTTACCCAACCGTTAATATACGTTTACGCATGTGACATTTGGGACTGCTCGCTGATTTCAGCGTGAACTCAAAACAAAGAGAAGTTTCCAATCCAGTTATAGAATCGAGCTAGACTTTTTCGCGGTTGTGGAATCAAGTGCCTCACCCGCGAGAGCCTAAATTTGAACAAGTGGACCATTAGAGAGTTTTCCTAAGAATCACTTGTCATAGGCCTCAAAGTAGCACTTGTTTAGAGTGAAATCTTGGAATTCCATCAAAAATCTCTATGTCGACCTACGTCATCAAACAAGAAGGCGAAACGATACGAAAGGTACATAGGAAGTTAGGGATGGATAGGTTAGATGGTGGTTGGATCAACTACATTGCGTTACCCAACCGTTAATATATGTTTCTGGATGTGACATTTGGGACAGCTGGCGTTGATTTCAGCGCGAACACAAAACAAAGAGAAGTGTCCAATCCGGCTATAGAATCGATCTAGACTTTTTCGCGGTTGTGGAATCAAGTGCCTCACCTGAGAGAGCCTAAATTTGAACAAGTGGACCGATAGAGTGTTTTTCTAAGAATCACTTGTCATAGGCCTCAAAGTAGCACTTGTTATAGTGAAATCTTGGAATTCCATCGAAAATCTCTCGTAATGGAGCCTACGCATCAAAAAAAGAAGGGGAACGACACCGAAAGGTACATAGGAAGTTAGGGTGGATAGGTTAGATGATGGCAGGATCAATTACATTGCGTTCCCCAACCGTTAAAATATGTTTTACGCATGTGACATTAGGGACAGGTGGGCGTTGATTTCAGCCTTGAACTCAAAACAAAGAGAAGTGTCCAATCCGCTATAGAATCGAAGCTAGACTTTTTCGGTTGTGGAATCAAGTGCCTCACCCGAGAGAGCCTAGATTTGAACAAGTGGACCGATAGAGTGTTTTTCTAAGAATCACTTGTCATAGGCCTCAAAGTAGCACTTGTTTAGAGTGAAATCTTGGAATTCCATCGAAAATCTCTGTATGGTCGGCCTACGTCATCAAAACAAGAAGGGAACGACACGAAAGTTACATAGGAAGTTAGGGTGGATAGGTTAGATGATGGTAGGATCAATTACATTGCGTTCCCCAACCGTTAATATATGTTTCGATGTGATATTAGGGACTGCTCGCGCTGATTTCAGCGTGAACTCAAAACAAAAGAGAAGTTTCCAATCCGGTTATAGAATCGAGCTAGACTTCTTGGCGGTTGTGGAATCAAATTCCTCACCCTAGAGAACCTAAATTTGAACATGTGGACCATTAGAGAGTTTTTCTAAGAATCACTTGTCATAGGTCTCAAAGTAGCACTTGTTTAGAGCGAAATCTTGGAATTCCATCGAAAATCTACGTGGTCGACCTACGTCAAAACAAGAAGGGGAACGACACGATAGGTACATAGGAAGTTAGGGTGGATAGGTTAGATGATGGTAGGATCAACTACATTGCGTTACCCAACCGTTAATATATGTTTCTAGATGTGACATTAGGGACAAGCGGCGCAGATTTCAGCGCGAAATCAAAACAAAGAGAAGTGTCCAATCCGCTATAGAATCGAGCTAGACTTTTTCGCGGTTGTGGAATCAAGTGCCTCACCCGAGAGAGCCTAAATTTGAACAAGTGGACCGATAGAGTGTTTTTCTAAGAATCACTTGTCATAGGCCTCAAAGTTGCACTTGTTTAGAGTGAAATCTTGGAATTCCATCGAAAATCTCTGTGTGTCGACCTACGTGCATCAAACAAGAAGGGGAACGACACGAAAAGTTACATAGGAAGTTAGGGAGGATTGGTTAGATGATGGTAAGATCAATTACATTGCGTTCCCCAACCGTTAATATATGTTTCGGATGTGAGAATAGGGATCGGCCGGGCGCTGATTTCAGCACGAACTCAAAACAAAGAGAAATTAACAATCCGGTTGTAGAATCGAGCTAGACTTTTTCACGGTTGTGGAATCAAATGCCTCACCCTAGAGAACCTAAATTTGAACAAGTGGACCATTAGAGTGTTTTTCTAAGAATCACTTGTCATATGTCTCAAAGTAGCACTTGTTTAGAGTGAAATCTTGGAATTCCATCGAAAATCTCTATGTTGACCTACGTGCAGAAACAAGAAGGGGAACGACACGAAAGGTACATAGGAAGTTAGGGTCGATAGGTTAGATGATGGTAGGATCAATTACATTGCGTTCCCCAACCGTTAAAATATGTTTCTGCATGTGACATTAGGGACTGCTCGCGCTGATTTCAGCGTGAACTCAAAACAAAGAGAAGTTTCCAATTCGGTTATAGAATCGAGCTAGACTTCTTGGCGGTTGTGGAATCAAATTCCTCACCCTAGAGAACCTAAATTTGAACATGTGGACCATTAGAGAGTTTTTCTAAGAATCACTTGTCATAGGCCTCAAAGTAGCACTTGTTTAGAGCGAAATCTTGGAATTCCATCGAAAATCTACGGTAATGGACCTACGTCTGCAAAACAAGAAGGGGAACGACACGAAAGGTACATAGGAAGTTAGGGTGGATAGGTTAGATGATGGTAGGATCAACAACATTGCGTTACCCAACCGTTAATATATGTTTCTAGATGTGACATTAGGGACAGCTGGCGCAGATTTCAGCGAAATCAAAACAAAGAGAAGTGTCCAATCCGGCTATAGAATCGAGTTAGACTTTTTCAAGGTTGTGGAATCAAGTGCCTCACCCGAGAGAGCCTAAATTTGAACAAGTGGACCGATAGAGTGTTTTTCTAAGAATCACTTGTCATAGGCCTCAAAGTTGCACTTGTTTAGAGTGAAATCTTGGAATTCCATCGAAAATCTACGTAATGGACCTACGTGCAGAAACAAGAAGGGGAACGACACGAAAGTTACATAGGAAGTTAGGGAGGATTGGTTAGATGATGGTAAGATCAATTACATTGCGTTCCCCAACCGTTAACATATGTTTCTGGATGTGAGAATAGGGACTGCTGGCGCTGATTTCAGCACGAACCCAAAACAAAGAGAAATTTACAATCCGGTTATAGAATCGAGCTAGACTTTTCACGGTTTGTGGAATCAAATGCCTCACCCTAGAGAACCTAAATTTGAACAAGTGGACCATTAGCGTGTTTTTCTAAGAATCACTTGTCATAGGTCTCAAAGTAGCACTTGTTTAGAGTGAAATCTTGGAATTCCATCGAAATCTCTATGTTGACCTACGTCTGCAAAACAAGAAGGGGAACGACCACGAAAGGTACATAGGAAGTTAGGGTCGATAGGTTAGATGATGGTAGGATCAATTACATTGCGTTCCCCAACCGTTAAAATATGTTTTACGCATGTGACATTAGGGACTGCTCGCGCTGATTTCAGCGTGAACTCAAAACAAAGAGAAGTTTCCAATCCGGTTATAGAATCGAGCTAGACTTCTTGGCGGTTGTGGAATCAAATTCCTCACCCTAGAGAACCTAAATTTGAACATGTGGACCATTAGAGAGTTTTTCTAAGAATCACTTGTCATAGGCCTCAAAGTAGCACTTGTTTAGAGCGAAATCTTGGAATTCCATCGAAAATCTACTGTATTAGACCTACGTGCCCGAAATAAGAAGGGGAACGACACGAAAGGTACATAGGAAGTTAGGGTGGATAGGTTAGATGATGGTAGGATCAACTACATTGCGTTACCCAACCGTTAATATATGTTTCTAGATGTGACATTAGGGACAGCTGCCGCAGATTTCAGCGAAATCAAAACAAAGAGAAGTGTCCAATCTGGCTATAGAATCGAGCTAGACTTTTCGCGGTTTGTGGAATCAAGTGCCTCACCCGAGAGAGCCTAAATTTGAACAAGTGGACCGATAGAGTGTTTTTCTAAGAATCACTTGTCATAGGCCTCAAAGTTGCACTTGTTTAGAGTGAAATCTTGGAATTCCATCAAAATTCTCGGTCGGACCTACGCATCAAACAAGAAGGGGAAACGACACGAAAGTTACATTGGAAGTTAGGGTGGATAGGTTAGATGATGGTAAGATCAATTACATTGCATTCCCCAACCGTTAATATATGTTTACTGGATGTGACAATAGGGATCACATGCTGATTTCAGCCTGAAATCAAAACAAAGAGAAACTTCCAATCCGGTTATAGAATCGAGCTAGACTTTTTTTCGGTTGTGGAATCAAATGCCTCACCCTAGAGAACCTAAATTTGAACAAGTGGACCATTAGAGAGTTTTTCTAAGAATCACTTGTCATAGGTCTCAAAAGTAGCACTTGTTTAGAGTGAAATCTTGGAATTCCATCGAAAATCTCTATGTCGACCTACGTCTGCAAAACAAGAAGGGGAACGACACAAAAGGTACATACGGTTAGGGTGGATAGGTTAGATGATGGTAGGATCAATTACATTGCGTTCCCCATCCGTTAAAATATGTTTTACTGCATGTGACATTAGGGACTGCTCTCGCTGATTTCAGCGTGAACTCAAAACAAAGAGAAACTTCCAATCCGGTTATAGAATCGAGCTAGACTTTTCACGGTTGTGGAATCAAATGCCTCACCCTAGAGAACCTAAATTTGAACAAGTGGACCATTAGAGAGTTTTTCTAAGAATAACTTGTCGTAGGCCTCAAAGTAGCACTTGTTTAGAGTGAAATCTTGGAATTCCATCGAAAATCTACTGTATCGACCTACGTCTCAAAACAAGAAGGGAACGATACCTGAAAGGTACATACGAAGTTAGGGTGGATAGGTTAGATGATGGTAGGATCAATTACATTGCGTTCCCCATCCGTTAAAATATGTTTCGCGCATGTGACATTAGGGATCGCTCGCGCTGATTTCAGCGTGAACTCAGAACAAAGAGAAACTTCCAATCCGGTTATAGAATCGAGCTAGACTTTTTCACGGGTTGTGGAATCAAATGCCTCACCCTAGAGAACCTAAATTTGAACAAGTGGACCATTAGAGAGTTTTTCTAAGAATCACTTGTCGTAGGCCTCAAAGTAGCACTTGTTTAGAGTGAAATCTTGGAATTCCATCGAAAATCTCTGCGTAATCGACCTACGCATCAAAACAAGAAGGGAACGACACGAAAGGTACATACGAAGTTAGGGTGGATAGGTTAGATGATGGCAGGATTTTTCGCCGGTTGTGGAATCAAGTGCCTCACCCGAGAGAGCCTAAATTTGAACAAGTGGACCGATAGAGTGTTTTTCTAAGAATCACTTGTCATAGGCCTCAAAGTAGCACTTGTTTAGAGTGAAATCTTGGAATTCCATCGAAAATCTCTGCGGTAATGGACCTACGCATCAAACAAGAAGGGAAACGACACGAAAGGTACATAGGAAGTTAGGGTGGATAGGTTAGATGATGGCGGGGATCAATTACATTGCGTTCCCAACCTTTCAAATATGTTTACGCATGTGACATTAGGGACAAATAGCGCGTTGATTTCAGCGAACTCAAAACAAAGAGAAGTGTCCAATCCGGCTATAGAATCGAGCTAGACTTTTTCGCGGTTGTGGAATCAAGTGCCTCACCCGAGAGAGCCTAGATTTGAACAAGTGGACCGATAGAGTGTTTTTCTAAGAATCACTTGTCATAGGCCTCAAAGTAGCACTTGTTTAGAGTGAAATCTTGGAATTCCATCGAAAATCTACGTGTCGACCTACGTACCAAAAACAAGAAGGGGAACGACACGAAAGGTACATAGGAAGTTAGGGTGGATAGGTTAGATGATGGCAGGATCAATTACATTGCGTTCCCCAAGCGTTAAAATATGTTTACGCATGTGACATTAGGGACAACCGGCGTTGATTTCAGCGCGAACTCAAAACAAAGAGAAGTGTCCAATCCGGCTATAGAATCGAGCTAGACTTTTTCACGGTTTGTGGAATCAAGTGCCTCACCCGAGAGAGCCTAGATTTGAACAAGTGGACCGATAGAGTGTTTTTCTAAGAATCACTTGTCATAGGCCTCAAAGTAGCACTTGTTTAGAGTGAAATCTTGGAATTCCATCGAAAATCTACTAATGGTCGGCCTACGCATCAAAACAAGAAGGGGAAACGACACGAAAGTTACATAGGAAGTTAGGGTGGATAGGTTAGATGATGGTAGGATCAATTACATTGCATTCCCCAACCGCTAATATATGTTTCGGATGTGACATTAGGGACTGCTCGCGCTGATTTCAGCGTGAACTCAAAACAAAGAGAAGTTTCCAATCCGGTTATAGAATCGAGCTAGACTTCTTGGCGGTTGTGGAATCAAATGCCTCACCCTAGAGAACCTAAATTTGAACAAGTGGACCATTAGAGAGTTTTTCTAAGAATCACTTGTCATAGGCCTCAAAGTAGCACTTGTTTAGAGTGAAATCTTGGAATTCCATCGAAAATCTACGTTATTAGACCTACGTAATCGAAAACAAGAAGGGGAACGGACACGAAAGGTACATAGGAAGTTAGGGTGGATAGGTTAGATGATGGTAGGATCAATTACATTGCGTTCCCCATCCGTTAAAATATGTTTCTGCATGTGACATTAGGGACTGCTCGCGCTGATTTCAGCGTGAACTCAAAACAAACAGAAACTTCCAATCCGGTTATAGAATCGAGCTAGACTTTTTCACGGTTATGGAATCAAATGCCTCACCCTAGAGAACCTAAATTTGAACAAGTGGACCATTAGAGAATTTTTCTAAGAATCACTTGTCGTAGGCCTCAAAGTAGCACTTGTTTAGAGTGAAATCTTGGAATTCCATCGAAAATCTCTGTGTTGACCTACGTCTGCGAAAGAAGAAGGGAACGACACGAAAGGTACATACGAAGTTAGGGTGGATAGGTTAGATGATGGTAGGATCAATTACATTAGCGTTCCCCAACCGTTAAAATATGTTTTACGCATGTCACATTAGGGGATCTGCTCGGCTGATTTCAGCGTGAACTCAAAACAAAGAGAACTTTCCAATCCGGTTATAGAATTGAGCTAGACTTTTTTGGTTATGGAATCAAATGCCTCACCCTAGAGAACCTAAATTTGAACAAGTGGACCATTAGAGAGTTTTTCTAAGAATCACTTGTCATTGGCCTCAAAGTAGCACTTGTTTAGAGTGAAATCTTAGAATTCCATCGACAATCTCTATGTCGATCTACGTCTCGAAAACCAGAAGGGGAACGACACGAAAGGTATATAGGAAGTTAGGGTGGATAGGTTAGATGATGGTAGGATCAATTACATTGCGTTACCCAACCGTTAATATACGTTTCTGCATGTGACATTTGGGACTGCTCGCGCTGATTTCAGCGTGAACTCAAAACAAAGAGAAGTTTCCAATCCAGTTATAGAATCGAGCTAGACTTTTTGGCGGTTGTGGAATCAAATGCCTCACCCTAGAGAACCTAAATTTGAACAAGTGGACCATTAGAGAGTTTTTTCTAAGAATCACTTGTCGTAGGCCTCAAAGTAGCACTTGTTTAGAGCGAAATCTTGGAATTCCATCGAAAATCTACGTATTTAGACCTCGTCATCAAACAAGAAGGGGAACGACAGAAAGGTACATAGGAAGTTAGGGTGGATAGGTTAGATGATGGTAGGATCAACTACATTCGTTACCCAACCGTTAATATATGTTTCTAGATGTGACATTAGGGACAAGCTGGCGAGATTTCAGCGAGAAATCAAAACAAAAGAGAAGTGTCAATCGGCTATAGAATCGAGCTAGACTTTTTTATTGCGGTTGTGGAATCAAGTGCCTCACCCGAGAGAGCCTAAATTTGAACAAGTGGACCGATAGAGTGTTTTTCTAAGAATCACTTGTCATAGGCCTCAAAGTTGCACTTGTTTAGAGTGAAATCTTGGAATTCCATCAAAATTCTCGTGTGTAACCTACGTCTGCAAACAAGAAGGGAACGACACGAAAGTTACATTGGAAGTTAGGGTGGATAGGTTAGATGATGGTAAGATCAATTACATTGCATTCCCCAACCGTTAATATATGTTTCTGGATGTGACAATTGGGACTGCTGGCGCTGATTTCAGCGCGAAATCAAAACAAAGAGAAACTTCCAATCCGGTTATAGAATCGAGCTAGACTTTTTCACGGTTGTGGAATCAAATGCCTCACCCTAGAGAACCTAAATTTGAACAAGTGGACCATTAGAGAGTTTTTCTAAGAATCACTTGTCATAGGTCTCAAAAGTAGCACTTGTTTAGAGTGAAATCTTGGAATTCCATCGAAAATCTCTATGTCGACCTACGTCTGCGAAACAAGAAGGGAGCGACACGAAAAGGTACAAACGAAGTTAGGGTGGATAGGTTAGATGATGGTAGGATCAATTACATTGCGTTCCCCATCCGTTAAAATATGTTTACGCATGTGACATTAGGGACTGCTGTCGCTGATTTCAGCGTGAACTCAAAACAAAGAGAAACTTCCAATCGGTTTATAGAATCGAGCTAGACTTTTTTCACGGTTGTGGAATCAAATGCCTCACCCTAGAGAACCTAAATTTGAACAAGTGGACCATTAGAGAGTTTTTCTAAGAATAACTTGTCGTAGGCCTCAAAGTAGCACTTGTTTAGAGTGAAATCTTGGAATTCCATCGAAAATCTCTATGTGGACCTACGTCTCAAAAAACAAGAAGGCGAACGATCACGAAAGGTACATAGGAAGTTAGGGTGGATAGGTTAGATGGTGGTTGGATCAACTACATTCGTTACCCAACCGTTAATATATGTTTTACTGATGTGACATTTGGGACAGTCGGCGTTGATTTCAGCGAACACAAAACAAAAGAGAAGTGTCCAATCCGGCTATAGAATCGATCTAGACTTTTTTAGCGGTTGTGGAATCAAGTGCCTCACCCGAGAGAGCCTAAATTTGAACAAGTGGACCGATAGAGTGTTTTTCTAAGAATCACTTGTCATAGGCCTCAAAGTAGCACTTGTTATAGTGAAATCTTGGAATTCCATCGAAAATCTCTGTATTAGACCTACGTGACCGAAAAAAGAAGCGACACGAAAGGTACATAGGAAGTTAGGGTGGATAGGTTAGATGATGGCAGGATCAATTACATTGCGTTCCCCAACCGTTAAAATATGTTCCTGCATGTGACATTAGGGACAGCTGGCGTTGATTTCAGCGCGAACTCAAAACAAAGAGAAGTGTCCAATCCGGCTATAGAATCGAGCTAGACTTTTTAAGCGGTTGTGGAATCAAAGTGCCTCACCCGAGAGCCTAGATTTGAACAAGTGGACCGATAGAGTGTTTTCTAAGAATCACTTGTCATAGGCCTCAAAGTAGCACTTGTTTAGAGTGAAATCTTGGAATTCCATCGAAAATCTACGTGTATTACCTACGTGCTGAAACAAGAAGGGGAACGACACGAAAGTTACATAGGAAGTTAGGGTGGATAGGTTAGATGATGGTAGGATCAATTACATTGCGTTCCCCAACCGTTAATATATGTTTGGATGTGATATTAGGGACTGCTTTCGCTGATTTCAGCGTGAACTCAAAACAAAGAGAAGTTTCCAATCCGGTTATAGAATCGAGCTAGACTTCTTGGCGGTTGTGGAATCAAATTCCTCACCCTAGAGAACCTAAATTTGAACATGTGGACCATTAGAGAGTTTTTCTAAGAATCACTTGTCATAGGTCTCAAAGTAGCACTTGTTTAGAGCGAAATCTTGGAATTCCATCGAAAATCTACGTATTAGACCTACGTCTTCAAAACAAGAAGGGAAATCGACACGATAGGTACATAGGAAGTTAGGGTGGATAGGTTAGATGATGGTAGGATCAACTACATTGCGTTACCCAACCGTTAATATATGTTTCTAGATGTGACATTAGGGACAGCGGGCGCAGATTTCAGCGAAAATCAAAACAAAGAGAAGTGTCCAATCCGGCTATAGAATCGAGCTAGACTTTTTCGCGGTTGTGGAATCAAGTGCCTCACCCAAGAGAGCCTAAATTTGAACAAGTGGACCGATAGAGTGTTTTTTCTAAGAATCACTTGTCATAGGCCTCAAAGTTGCACTTGTTTAGAGTGAAATCTTGGAATTCCATCGAAAATCTACAGTAATGGACCTACGTCTCAAACAAGAAGGGGAACGACACGAAAGTTACATAGGAAGTTAGGGAGGATTGGTTAGATGATGGTAAGATCAATTACATTGCGTTCCCCAACCGTTAATATATGTTTCTAGATGTGAGAATAGGGACTGCTGGCGCTGATTTCAGCACGAACTCAAAACAAAGAGAAATTAACAATCCGGTTATAGAATCGAGCTAGACTTTTTCACGGTTGTGGAATCAAATGCCTCACCCTAGAGAACCTAACTTTGAACAAGTGGACCATTAGAGTGTTTTTCTAAGAATCACTTGTCATATGTCTCAAAGTAGCACTTGTTTAGAGTGAAATCTTGGAATTCCATCGAAAATCTCTATGTTGACCTACGTACCGAAACAAGAAGGGGAACGACACGAAAGGTACATAGGAAGTTAGGGTCGATAGGTTAGATGATGGTAGGATCAATTACATTGCGTTCCCCAACCGTTAAAATATGTTTCTGCATGTGACATTAGGGACTGCTCGCTGATTTCAGCGTGAACTCAAAACAAAGAGAAGTTTCCAATCCGGTTATAGAATCGAGCTAGACTTCTTGGCGGTTGTGGAATCAAATTCCTCACCCTAGAGAACCTAAATTTGAACATGTGGACCATTAGAGAGTTTTTCTAAGAATCACTTGTCATAGGCCTCAAAGTAGCACTTGTTTAGAGCGAAATCTTGGAATTCCATCGAAAATCTCTGTTCGACCTACGTGCATCAAATAAGAAGGGGAACGACACGAAAGGTACATAGGAAGTTAGGGTGGATAGGTTAGATGATGGTAGGATCAACTACATTGCGTTACCCAACCGTTAATATATGTTTCTAGATGTGACATTAGGGGACGGTTGGCGAGATTTCAGCGCGAAATCAAAACAAAGAGAAGTGTCCAATCTGGCTATAGAATCGAGCTAGACTTTTTCGCGGTTGTGGAATCAAGTGCCTCACCGAGAGAGCCTAAATTTGAACAAGTGGACCGATAGAGTGTTTTCTAAGAATCACTTGTCATAGGCCTCAAAGTTGCACTTGTTTAGAGTGAAATCTTGGAATTCCATCAAAATTCTCTCGTAATGGACCTACGTCTGCAAAACAAGAAGGGGAGCGACACGAAAGTTACATTGGAAGTTAGGGTGGATAGGTTAGATGATGGTAAGATCAATTACATTGCATTCCCCAACCGTTAATATATGTTTTACGGATGTGACAATAGGGACTGCTGGCGCTGATTTCAGCCGCGAAATCAAAACAAAGAGAAACTTCCAATCCGGTTATAGAATCGAGCTAGACTTTTTCACGGTTTGTGGAATCAAATGCCTCACCCTAGAGAACCTAAATTTGAACAAGTGGACCATTAGAGAGTTTTTCTAAGAATCACTTGTCATAGGTCTCAAAAAAGTAGCACTTGTTTAGAGTGAAATCTTGGAATTCCATCGAAAATCTCTATGTCGACCTACGTGCATCGAAAACAAGAAGGGAACGACACAAAAAGGTACATACGAAGTTAGGGTGGATAGGTTAGATGATGGTAGGATCAATTACATTGCGTTCCCCATCCGTTAAAATATGTTTTACGCATGTGACATTAGGGACTGCTCAAGCTGATTTCAGCGTGAACTCAAAACAAAGAGAAACTTCCAATCGGTTATAGAATCGAGCTAGACTTTTTCACGGTTGTGGAATCAAATGCCTCACCCTAGAGAACCTAAATTTGAACAAGTGGACCATTAGAGAGTTTTCTAAGAATAACTTGTCGTAGGCCTCAAAGTAGCACTTGTTTAGAGTGAAATCTTGGAATTCCATCGAAAATCTACGTATTCGACCTACGTCATCAAAAACAAGAAGGGAGCGACACGAAAGGTACATACGAGTTAGGGTGGATAGGTTAGATGATGGTAGGATCAATTACATTGCGTTCCCCATCCGTTAAAATATGTTTACTCGCATGTGACATTAGGGACTGCTCGCTGATTTCAGCGTGAACTCAAAACAAAGAGAAACTTCCAATCGGTTATAGAATCGAGCTAGACTTTTTCACGGTTGTGGAATCAAATGCCTCACCCTAGAGAACCTAAATTTGAACAAGTGGACCATTAGAGAGTTTTTCTAAGAATCACTTGTCGAGGGCCTCAAAGTAGCACTTGTTTAGAGTGAAATCTTGGAATTCCATCGAAAATCTACGTATCGACCTACGTGCGAAAACAAGAAGGGGAACGACACGAAAGGTACATACGAAGTTAGGGTGGATAGGTTAGATGATGGCAGGATTTTTTTGGTTGTGGAATCAAGTGCCTCACCCGAGAGAGCCTAAATTTGAACAAGTGGACCGATAGAGTGTTTTTCTAAGAATCACTTGTCATAGGCCTCAAAGTAGCACTTGTTTAGAGTGAAATCTTGGAATTCCATCGAAAAATCTACGGTGGTAACCTACGTCTCAAAACAAGAAGGGGAACGACACGAAAGGTACATAGGAAGTTAGGGTGGATAGGTTAGATGATGGCAGGATCAATTACATTGCGTTCCCCAACCTTTCAAATATGTTTTACGCATGTGACATTAGGGACGGTGCGTTGATTTCAGCGAACTCAAAACAAAGAGAAGTGTCCAATCCGCTATAGAATCGAGCTAGACTTTTCACGGTTGTGGAATCAAGTGCCTCACCCGAGAGAGCCTAGATTTGAACAAGTGGACCGATAGAGTGTTTTCTAAGAATCACTTGTCATAGGCCTCAAAGTAGCACTTGTTTAGAGTGAAATCTTGGAATTCCATCGAAAATCTACGTATTGGACCTACGTTGCCAAAACAAGAAGGGGAAACGACACGAAAGGTACATAGGAAGTTAGGGTGGATAGGTTAGATGATGGCGGGATCAATTACATTGCGTTCCCCAAGCGTTAAAATATGTTTACGCATGTGACATTAGGGGACGGCCGGGCGTTGATTTCAGCGCGAACTCAAAACAAAA
The DNA here is from genome assembly GCA_015847255.1 of Hyparrhenia diplandra. Classification (NCBI taxonomy): domain Eukaryota; kingdom Viridiplantae; phylum Streptophyta; class Magnoliopsida; order Poales; family Poaceae; genus Hyparrhenia; species Hyparrhenia diplandra. Next base: position 6,960 of record JADLZK010013187.1, on the reverse strand, counting down.
GAGAAGTGTCCAATCCGGCTATAGAATCGAGCTAGACTTTTTCACGGTTGTGGAATCAAGTGCCTCACCCGAGAGAGCCTAGATTTGAACAAGTGGACCGATAGAGTGTTTTTCTAAGAATCACTTGTCATAGGCCTCAAAGTAGCACTTCTTTAGAGTGAAATCTTGGAATTCCATCGAAAATCTACGTATTAAGCCTCACGCCCGAAAACAAGAAGGGGAAATCGACACGAAAGTTACATAGGAAGTTAGGGTGGATAGGTTAGATGATGGTAGGATCAATTACATTGCATTCCCCAAATCAAGTTAATATATGTTTACGATGTGACATTAGGGATTTGCTCGCTGATTTCAGCGTGAACTCAAAACAAAAAGAGAAGTTTCCAATCCGGTTATAGAATCGAAGCTAGACTTCTTGGCGGTTGTGGAATCAAATGCCTCACCCTAGAGAACCTAAATTTGAACAAGTGGACCATTAGAGAGTTTTTCTAAGAATCACTTGTCATAGGCCTCAAAGTAGCACTTGTTTAGAGTGAAATCTTGGAATTCCATCGAAAATCTACATTATTCGACCTACGTCTCAAAACAAGAAGGGAAACGACCACGAAAAGGTACATAGGAAGTTAGGGTGGATAGGTTAGATGATGGTAGGATCAATTACATTCGTTCCCCATCCGTTAAAATATGTTTTACGCATGTGACATTAGGGGACTGCTCGCGCTGATTTCAGCGTGAACTCAAAACAAACAGAAACTTCCAATCCGGCGCGAAATCAACTACATTGCGTTACCCAACCGTTAATATATGTTTCTAGATGTGACATTAGGGACAGGCGCGCGAGATTTCAGCGCGAAATCAAAACAAAGAGAAGTGTCCAATCTGGCTATAGAATCGAGCTAGACTTTTTCGCGGTTGTGGAATCAAGTGCCTCACCCGAGAGAGCCTAAATTTGAACAAGTGGACCATTAGAGAATTTTTCTAAGAATCACTTGTCGTAGGCCTCAAAAGTTGCACTTGTTTAGAGTGAAATCTTGGAATTCCATCAAAATTCTACGTAATGCGACCTACGTCTGCCGAAAGAAGAAGGGGAAGCGACACGAAAGGTACATACGGGGTTAGGGTGGATAGGTTAGATAATGGTAGGATCAATTACATTCGTTCCCCAACCGTTAATATATGTTTTTGGATGTGACAATAGGGATCACCGGGCGCTGATTTCAGCCTTGAAATCAAAAACAAAGAGAAACTTCCAATCCGGTTATAGAATCGAGCTAGACTTTTTCACGGTTGTGGAATCAAATGCCTCACCCTAGAGAACCTAAATTTGAACAAGTGGACCATTAGAGAGTTTTTCTAAGAATCACTTGTCATAGGTCTCAAAAGTAGCACTTGTTTAGAGTGAAATCTTGGAATTCCATCGAAAATCTCTATGTCGACCTACGTGCACCAAAACAAGAAGGGAACGACACGAAAGGTACATACGAAGTTAGGGTGGATAGGTTAGATGATGGTAGGATCAATTACATTGCGTTCCCCATCCGTTAAAAATATGTTTACGCATGTGACATTAGGGACTGCTGATTTCAGCGTGAACTCAAAACAAAGAGAAACTTCCAATCCGGTTATAGAATCGAGCTAGACTTTTCACGGTTGTGGAATCAAATGCCTCACCCTAGAGAACCTAAATTTGAACAAGTGGACCATTAGAGAGTTTTTCTAAGAATAACTTGTCGTAGGCCTCAAAGTAGCACTTGTTTAGAGTGAAATCTTGGAATTCCATCGAAAATCTACGTAATCGACCTACGTCTCAAAACAAGAAGGGGAACGACACGAAAGGTACATACGGTTAGGGTGGATAGGTTAGATGATGGTAGGATCAATTACATTCGCGTTCCCCATCCGTTAAAATATGTTTTACGCATGTGACATTAGGGACTGCTCGCGCTGATTTCAGCGTGAACTCAAAACAAAGAGAGAAACTTCCAATCCGGTTATAGAATCGAGCTAGACTTTTCGCGGTTGTGGAATCAAATGCCTCACCCTAGAGAACCTAAATTTGAACAAGTGGACCATTAGAGAGTTTTTCTAAGAATCACTTGTCGTAGGCCTCAAAGTAGCACTTGTTTAGAGTGAAATCTTGGAATTCCATCGAAAATCTCCCGATAGTGTATTAAAATAGCCTACGTGATAGAAAAAGAAGGGGAACGACACGAAAGGTACATAGGAAGTTAGGGTGGATAGGTTAGATGATGGCGGGATCAATTACATTGCGTTCCCCAACCGTTAAAATATGTTGCTGCATGTGACATTAGGGACGGTTTGATTTCAAGCGAACTCAAAACAAAGAGAAGTGTCCAATCCGGCTATAGAATCGAGCTAGACTTTTCGCGGTTGTGGAATCAAGTGCCTCACCGAGAGCCTAGATTTGAACAAGTGGACCCCGATAGAGTGTTTTTCTAAGAATCACTTGTCATAGGCCTCAAAGTAGCACTTGTTTAGAGTGAAATCTTGGAATTCCATCGAAAATCTACGTGTCGGCCTACGTCTGCGAAAACAAGAAGGGAAACGACACGAAAGTTACATAGGAAGTTAGGGTGGATAGGTTAGATGATGGTAGGATCAATTACATTGCGTTCCCCAACCGTTAATATATGTTTTACGGATGTGATATTAGGGGACTGCTTTCGCTGATTTCAGCGTGAACTCAAAACAAAGAGAAGTTTCCAATCCGGTTATAGAATCGAGCTAGACTTCTTGGCGGTTGTGGAATCAAATTCCTCACCCTAGAGAACCTAAATTTGAACATGTGGACCATTAGAGAGTTTTTCTAAGAATCACTTGTCATAGGTCTCAAAGTAGCACTTGTTTAGAGCGAAATCTTGGAATTCCATCGAAAATCTACGTATTAGACCTACGTCTGCAAAACAAGAAGGGAACGACCACGATAGGTACATAGGAAGTTAGGGTGGATAGGTTAGATGATGGTAGGATCAACTACATTGCGTTACCCCAACCGTTAATATATGTTTCTAGATGTGACATTAGGGACAGCTGGCGCAGATTTCAGCGAAATCAAAACAAAGAAAGAAGTGTCCAATCCGGCTATAGAATCGAGCTAGACTTTTTGGCGGTTGTGGAATCAAGTGCCTCACCCGAGAGAGCCTAAATTTGAACAAGTGGACCGATAGAGTGTTTTTCTAAGAATCACTTGTCATAGGCCTCAAAGTTGCACTTGTTTAGAGTGAAATCTTGGAATTCCATGAAAATCTACTGTGTTAGACCTACGTCTCAAAAACAAGAAGGGGAACGACGCGAAAGTTACATAGGAAGTTAGGGAGGATTGGTTAGATGATGGTAAGATCAATTACATTGCGTTCCCCAACCGTTAATATATGTTTCTAGATGTGAGAATAGGGACTGTTGGCGCTGATTTCAAAGACGAACTCAAAAACAAAGAGAAATTAACAATCCGGTTATAGAATCGAGCTAGACTTTTCACGGTTGTGGAATCAAATGCCTCACCCTAGAGAAACCTAACTTTTGAACAAGTGGACCATTAGAGTGTTTTTCTAAGAATCACTTGTCATATGTCTCAAAAGTAGCACTTGTTTAGAGTGAAATCTTGGAATTCCATCGAAAATCTCTATGTTGACCTACGTCTCAGAAACAAGAAGGGAACGACACGAAAAAGGTACATAGGAAGTTAAATTCGATAGGTTAGATGATGGTAGGATCAATTACATTCGTTCCCCAACCGTTAAAATATGTTTACGCATGTGACATTAGGGATTTGCTCGCTACTGATTTCAGGCGTGAACTCAAAACAAAGAGAAGTTTCCAATCCGGTTATAGAATCGAGCTAGACTTCTTGGCGGTTGTGGAATCAAATTCCTCACCCTAGAGAACCTAAATTTGAACATGTGGACCATTAGAGTTTTTTTCTAAGAATCACTTGTCATAGGCCTCAAAGTAGCACTTGTTTAGAGCGAAATCTTGGAATTCCATCGAAAATCTACGTAATCGACCTACGTCTTGGGAAATAAGAAGGGGGAACGACACGAAAGGTACATAGGAAGTTAGGGTGGATAGGTTAGATGATGGTAGGATCAACTACATTGCGTTACCCAACCGTTAATATATGTTTCTAGATGTGACATTAGGGACGGTGGCGCAGATTTCAGCGAAATCAAAACAAAGAAAGTGTCCAATCGGCTATAGAATCGAGCTAGACTTTTTTTAGCGGTTTGTGGAATCAAGTGCCTCACCGAGAGAGCCTAAATTTGAACAAGTGGACCGATAGAGTGTTTTCTAAGAATCACTTGTCATAGGCCTCAAAGTTGCACTTGTTTAGAGTGAAATCTTGGAATTCCATCAAAATTCTACGTATTAGACCTACGTCATCAGAAACAAGAAGGGGAACGACACGAAAGTTACATTGGAAGTTAGGGTGGATAGGTTAGATGATGGTAAGATCAATTACATTGCATTCCCCACCGTTAATATATGTTTAGGATGTGACAATAGGGACTGCTGGGCGCTGATTTCAGCGTGAGAAATCAAAACAAAGAGAAACTTCAATCCGGTTATAGAATCGAGCTAGACTTTTTTCGGTTGTGGAATCAAATGCCTCACCCTAGAGAACCTAAATTTGAACAAGTGGACCATTAGAGAGTTTTTCTAAGAATCACTTGTCATAGGTCTCAAAAGTAGCACTTGTTTAGAGTGAAATCTTGAATTCCATCGAAAATCTCTATGTCGACCTCGTCGCATCAAACAAGAAGGGAGCGACACAAAAGGTACATCTGAAGTTAGGGTGGATAGGTTAGATGATGGTAGGATCAATTACATTGCGTTCCCCATCCGTTAAAATATGTTTTATGTGACATTAGGGGATCTTTCGCGCTGGATTTCAGCGTGAACTCAAAACAAAAAGAGAAACTTCCAATCCTGTTATAGAATCGAGCTAGACTTTTCACGGTTGTGGAATCAAATGCCTCACCCTAGAGAACCTAAATTTGAACAAGTGGACCATTAGAGAGTTTTTTTCTAAGAATAACTTGTCGTAGGCCTCAAAGTAGCACTTGTTTAGAGTGAAATCTTGGAATTCCATCGAAAATCTCTGTAATTTACCTACGTCTTAGAAACAAGAAGGGAACGACCACGAAGGTACATCTACGGTTAGGGTGGATAGGTTAGATGATGGTAGGATCAATTACATTGCGTTCCCCATCCGTTAAAATATGTTTACGCATGTGACATTAGGGATTGCGCTGATTTCAGCGTGAACTCAAAAACAAAGAGAAACTTCCAATCCGGTTATAGAATCGAGCTAGACTTTTTCACGGTTGTGGAATCAAATGCCTCACCCTAGAGAACCTAAATTTGAACAAGTGGACCATTAGAGAGTTTTTCTAAGAATCACTTGTCGTAGGCCTCAAAGTAGCACTTGTTTAGAGTGAAATCTTGGAATTCCATCGAAAATCTACGTATTAGACCCTACGTGCGAAACAAGAAGGGAAGCGACACGAAAGGTACATACAGAAGTTAGGGTGGATAGGTTAGATGATGGCAGGATTTTTCGCGGTTGTGGAATCAAGTGCCTCACCCGAGAGAGCCTAAATTTGAACAAGTGGACCGATAGAGTGTTTTCTAAGAATCACTTGTCATAGGCCTCAAAGTAGCACTTGTTTAGAGTGAAATCTTGGAATTCCATCGAAAATCTGCGTAATGGCCTACGTGCAAAACAAGAAGGGAGCGACGAAAGGTACATAGGAAGTTAGGGTGGATAGGTTAGATGATGGCAGGATCAATTACATTGCGTTCCCCAACCTTTCAAATATGTTTTACGCATGTGACATTAGGGACCCCGTGGCGTTGATTTCAGCGTGAACTCAAAACAAAGAGAAGTGTCCAATCCGGCTATAGAATCGAGCTAGACTTTTTTTCGCGGTTGTGGAATCAAGTGCCTCACCCGAGAGAGCCTAGATTTGAACAAGTGGACCGATAGAGTGTTTTTCTAAGAATCACTTGTCATAGGCCTCAAAGTAGCACTTGTTTAGAGTGAAATCTTGGAATTCCATCGAAAATCTACGTGTGTCGACCTACGTACCAAAACAAGAAGGGAACGACACGAAAGGTACATAGGAGGAAGTTAGGGTGGATAGGTTAGATGATGGCGGGATCAATTACATTCTGTTCCCCAAAGCGTTAAAATATGTTTCTGCATGTGACATTAGGGACAGTGAGGCGTTGATTTCAGCGAACTCAAAACAAAGAGAAGTGTCCAATCCGGCTATAGAATCGAGCTAGACTTTTTCACGGTTGTGGGAATCAAGTGCCTCACCGAGAGAGCCTAGATTTGAACAAGTGGACCGATAGAGTGTTTTTCTAAAGAATCACTTGTCATAGGCCTCAAAGTAGCACTTCTTTAGAGTGAAATCTTGGAATTCCATCGAAAATCTACGTATTCGGCCTACGTGCGAAACAAGAAGGGGAACGACACCGAAAGTTATAGGAAGTTAGGGGTGGATAGGTTAGATGATGGTAGGATCAATTACATTGCATTCCCCAACCGTTAATATATGTTTTGGATGTGACATTAGGATCGCTTTCATGCTGATTTCAGCGTGAACTCAAAACAAAGAGAAGTTTCCAATCCGGTTATAGAATCGAGCTAGACTTCTTGGCGGTTGTGGAATCAAATGCCTCACCCTAGAGAACCTAAATTTGAACAAGTGGACCATTAGGAGAGTTTTTCTAAGAATCACTTGTCATAGGCCTCAAAGTAGCACTTGTTTAGGAGGAAATCTTGGAATTCCAATTAAAATCTCTAGGCCGGACCTACGTGCAAAACAAGAAGGGAACGACACGAAAGGTACATAGGAAGTTAGGGTGGATAGGTTAGATGATGGTAGGATCAATTATATTGCGTTTCCCATCCGTTAAAATATGTTTCTGCAT